>CAUYQG010101179.1:0-15821 GCA_963574415.1 Tarsius wallacei | reverse complement strand
ACTCAGGAAATGTAGTTTGGGAGGCCAAGGTGAGAGGATTGCCTGAGCCCATGGGCTTGAGACCAGCCTGGCCAATTCGGTGAGACCTCGGCTCTAAAATCATTAAAACATTAGCTGGGTGTGGTGGCGCATGCCTGTAGTCCCAGCTACTTGGAAGGCTGAGGCGGAAGGATCGCCTGAACCCAGCAGGTCTAGGGTGCAGTGACAGTGAGCGTGCCTCTGCACTCCAGCCTAGGCGACAGAGTGAGACTCTGACTCAAAAAAGGAAAGAAAGGAAGGAAGGAAGGAAGGAAGGAAGGAAGGAAGGGGACGGGAGGGAAGGGGAGGAAAGAAAGAGAAAGAAAGAAAGAAAATACTCAGCCAGGCACAGGGGCTCAAGCCTGTAATCCCAGGACTTTAGGAGGGCAAGGCAAGAGGATTGCTTGAGCTCAGGAGTTCAAGACCAGCCTGGGCAACAAAGCAAGACCTTGTCTCTATTTAAAAAAAAAGAAAAGAAAAATTAGCCAGGCGTGTGCCTGTAGTCTCAGCTACTTGGGAGGCTGAGGCAGGAGGACCTCTGAGTCCAGGAATTTGAGGCTGCAGTGAGCTACGATCCCTGCCACTGCACTCCAGCCTGGACGACAAACTGAGACCCTACCTCTCAAAAGAGATTTAAAAAACAAATGAAAAAGACAATCTGTATGTCCAAAGCTAGCTGGCTCAGTGACTTTGCAGAAATTTAATTTAGTACCCAAATACCATACTGCCAGCTACTCCCACCCCCACCCCCTCCCCCGCCACACCAAGTAACTCCCAGGTCCGTGGTGAGACACAGAGCCAGCCAGCACTGGTGGTGCCAGAATATGGAGAGGGGCGTTTGAGCCATCCAGCCTGCCAAAATGCTCTCGCCTGTCTTGTGTGGGTTTGGTATTTAGGCTAATTATTATAAATAGTAATAATTTAGGTAGCATTAATGAGCCCTGTAACTTGAGGCCAGCTCTTAACTAATTCCATAACCCGAGACCCAGTCTTCCAAAAACTGCAGACTTTACCCTCCCAGAGTCTTACTGTTGTGATTTTTTGCCATTCTTGAACGTAGTTCATTCTTAGATTTGACTTAATAAATCATCATTTCCCGTGGAGAGGTTAGGCAGAGGTGAAAGGGAAAACAATGAATTTTTCACAAGCTAGAACTTTTAATCTTCTTGAACCCACAGACCTGTTTTTTAAATCTGAAGTCTGACTTTCTTTCAGTATTGTTTTATTCTTTTTTTTTTTTGAGACAGGGTCTCACTCTGTTGTCCAGGCTGGAGTGCAGTGACACGATGACGGCTCACTGCAGCTTAAACCTCCTGGGCTCGGGCATGCCTTCTGTCTCAGCCTCCCAAGTAGCTGAGACTAGAGCCGTGTGCCACCATACCCAGCTTATTTTTTAAGCAAGGTCTTGCTACGTTGTCCAGGCTGGTCTTAAACTCCTGGGCTCAAGCGATGCTCCCACCCCAGCCTCCTAAAGTGCTGGGATTACAGGCGTGAGCCACCGCACTTGGCCTGTTTTACATTCTTATGAATTATTTCGATGATGAAACAGCACCTCGTTAATTTTCCTGTGTCTTCAAGTGTGATTGGTGACTCTTACTAAGAGAACCAGATTAAGAATTAAAATGATTTAGCCATGTTGCTTTAGATGGATTTAGACGGGAGACAATTTAGTGCTGAAAAGACAGGGTAATTGATTTATGGAGGCAGAAAACCCGAACCATTTCAAAAAGGGGAGACTACAGTAATATTCAGTGATTTAGTATTTGAGAACCATGAGGTCATGGAATCTCAGTACGGATCAAGCATCTGCGTGAGTTTGCTGTTGCATTTGGAAACTTCCAACTGAAGCATGTCAAAACCCAGGCAAGGGCTACATACGTGATTTAAAGCTTGGAAGGCAGATTCTATAATGCAACAGCTTGCAGGCCCCAGATACTTTTACCAAGATGAGACACAACTGCATTACAACATTCAAGCATATGACTGACCACATTTATTTGTTTGTTCATTCAAGCTAATATTTATTAGTGACTGAGGAGGCATAAAAATAGTATGTTCCTGCAGCGACAGATATATTCTCTATTGCAAGCTCTCAAACAGGGATAGGAGAAGGAAAGAACAAAGGCCAATTCAGCATCAAAATGTTCTTAGACATCGAGGCCGGGCACAGCAGTTCACGCCTGTAATCCTAGCATTTAGGGAGGCCAAGATGGGAGGATCTCTTAAGGCCAGGAGCCTGAGACCAGCCTGATCCTGTCTCTACCAAAAAAAACGTTCAAAATTAGTGGGATATCATGGTGCATGCCTGGAGTCCCAGCTACTCGGGAGGCTGAAACAGAAAGATCACTTGAATCCAGGAGTTCGAGGCTGCAGTGAACTATGGTTGCACCGCTGCACACCAGCCTGGGCAACAGAGCAAGACCCTTTTTCTAAAAAATAAAGAAACACAAATGGCAAGTATATATACATATGCTAATTTTTAATTCATTAAAATTAAGTATTAATTAATTTATTTTAAAGTGTTCTTTGACATTGAGAGTTCTTGGTTATTCAGGTCATAAGAGCCTTGCTGTAATTGAGGGAATACAGGGTTTCCTGCTCAGAGACTTTCAATAAAAGAGTAAAATAATATATTTATGGGGACAGTATGCGGATAGCAGAGCTGTTTTATTCAAAAGCATAAAAGTTCTTTCCAGTCTTATGATTCTGAAATGCTCTCGTTACCACTGGGAGAAACAGAACCATTGACTCTGGGAATTCTGGTTGGATTTTTCTCATTTGTTTATTTATTTATTTTGCATGGCCACCACAACCTTGACCTGAGGGGCGTAGGCAATGTTTCCACTCCAACCTTCCAAGTAGCTGGAACCACAGGTGTGCGCCACCATGCCTGGCTAATTTTTTTATTTACTGTAGAGACGAAGTCTCACTAAATTGCCCAGGTTGGTCCCAAAACCCTGGACTCAGGCAATCCTCTCGTCTCTGCCTCCCAAAGTGCTGAGATGACAGGCGTGAGCCACCGCGCCCAGCAGGATTATTCTTATATCTGTCATCCATTTACAGAATTGTCCAAAAACTCAGTTGTTTCATAGGGAAAGGCAGTTTCTACTCTCTCCCCCCAAAAAAGTCCTGCTGGAGTTTTTCTTGGGATTCGATTGTGTCATTTATGAAGAGTGAACGCCGCCTTTACAGCATGAACCTTTGCATCCACGTTCACGGCTCTGTTTATTTACGTCTTTCATTTTCTCAGTGGGGACAACCTTCCATGGTAGAGATCTTGCCCGTCCTTAATTAGGTTAATCTCTCTAGGTATGTGAGGTTGTTTGATGCTGTTCTCAGTGGCATGGGGTGAGCCCCCTCGACTGCGCACCCAGTAACGCCTGTCCATTCCTAATACATCTGCTCGCCGCGGGCATGAAAAGAAAAGGAATAATCAGCTTTTCCCTTTCTGGGGAGTCACTGCACCTTTTGTAAACCATAAAGGTAGAAAAAGCATAATAGCGTCGCTGCAGGAGCCCTAGTTCAGAATATTCTTTTGGTCTAACCCAGGTCCCCCTTGTTGGCATTTTGGCCACTTTCCCTTTTGTTCACAATTTGCCATCGACAAAGGTGTCATAGCTAGCTCTCTGCTATTTGAACCATCACGCAGATACGGTCTCCAGGAAAGCTTGTAAAAACTCGCGTCCCTGTTACCAGGAGGGAATTTGCTCAAGAGACCCTATGAAGTTAAAAATGCAACAAAATCCTGGCCGGGCTCGGTGACTCTGCCTGTCACCCCAACACTTTGGGAGGCTGAGGCAAGTGGATTGCCTGAGCCCATGGGTTCGAGACCAGCCTGGGCAACTCGGTGAGAATTCATCTCTACAATAAACCAAAAACTTAGCCGGGCGTGGTGGCGCATGCCTGTAGTTCCAGCTACTTGGAAGGCTGAGGCAGAAGGACCACCGGAGCCCAGCAGGTCCGCACTGGGATGGCAGTGAATGTGCCACTGCACTCCAGCCCGGGCGAAGGAATGAGACTCCAACTCGGAAAAAAAAATTACAACAAAATTCTAATTTTATTTTTTAAATACATGTGCTTAGGAAAAAAAGGGTCAAAAGAAAACACACAGCTGTGGTTATCTCTGAGTGACCACTTCATGGACTATTTTATACCTGTCTACATTTTCAAAGTTTTTATGATAAATATGCCTTATCTTTGCTCTAAGCAAAATATTATAATAATCATTTTTAAATGAACCAAAGAAAATGAAAAATATGACAATTACTGACTTGAGCATGGCTTCCCTTTTGTTGTGTAAAGTCTATTAACATTTGTCAGTGATATTAAAACAGACACCTGGCATATCTTAAGATAATCAAACAAGACAAACTGCTTTTTCAGGAGTGTCCGTTCCCCTGCCGGGCCTATTCACTCCTCACACTTAGAGCTCTGAGCACCTGTTTTGTTTCGCACTCCCTTGATTCCTGGGCTGAATCCCATCTCTACGGCATGGACTCCGGTTAAAGTCATTAGTGGTCCAGATGTGTGTCCCCCATCAGCTGACCTAGTAACCCCACTGTTTATTGACAGGTTCTCAGGAATCAGATAGCTCGCAGTCGGCCAAGAAGGACATGCTGGCCGCCTTGAAATCCAGGCAGGAAGCTCTGGAGGAAACACTTCGTCAGAGGCTGGAAGAACTGAAGAAACTGTGTCTCCGAGAAGCTGTAAGTAGTTCCCGTCTCGTCCTGTGAAAATGTGTTGTCTGTGACATCATCGATCTTAACATATTGACAGAGGGCAATTGTGGGGAAAAAAGAGAGCTTACCTGGGAGGTGAGAGCTCTTCTGAAACACCAGTGGTGGAGCTGGGCGTGGTGGCTCATGCCTGTAATCCTAGCACTTTGGGAGGCCGAGGCGGGAGGATCGCTTGAGCCCAGGAGTTGGAGAGCAGCCTGGGCAACATAGCAAGACCTCGTCTCTACAAAAAATCAAAAATTAGCCAGGCATGGTAGTGCACACCTATAGTTCCAGCTGCTGGGGAGGCTGAGATGGAAAAATTTCCTGAACCCAGGAGGGCAAGGCTATGGTGAGCTGTGATCATGCCACTGCACTCCAGCCTGGGCAACAGGGTGAGACTCCAACACAAAACACACCTACACACACACACACACACACACACACACACACACACACACACACACAAATGGTGGAAACATCCAAGCTTCTCTAACATACTTTGCAGAAACAGAATTTATGGACGTTGATGAAACACTGTGAAAACCAGTTAAAGCTGGTGTTGGCAGCATCCTCAAGAAGACGGCACTGGAGGCCAAGTGACAAGTCATCATCACAGCAGTTTATAAAGCGTTTCCTCAAATGATGTTACCGCATTGAGGATAATGGCTTGCCGCCGTCTTTGCCAGAGTTGTGTTTGAGTTTACTGCTGTGGGAGCTTTTATTTCTCTCGAAGACATTCCACATTTGTCTTTGGGCACCCTATCAAGAAGCACTGGTGGTCTGCAAGGAAGGCAGGATTTCGCTTGACATAGAAGCCCTTTTACACCTCGTCATTGGGTGTTCCTTTAACTCTTTTATTTTTAAAAATGGGAGCCCAGCCCAGTGATATTTTGAAATTTTATGCAAGGTATGCATCCTTGAGCCTGTGTATTCACGTCTCCCAGACACTGCGGCAGACCAGTCTATACTTATTTATATGTCCACTTCCACCTTCTCCTGTTTATTCCATGACTGGTAATGATGTCTGGAGGCTTCTTTGTTTTTGAGTCCAGGTTTCACTCTGTCGCCCAGGTTGGAGTGCAGTGGCCTGATCATGACTCACCACAGCCTCGATCTCCCAGGCACAAACAGTCCTTCCGCCTCAACCTCCCAAGTAGCTGGGACTATAGGTGTGCACCACCACACCTGGCTAATTACTATTATTATTATTTTGGGGGAGACATGATCTTGCTAAGTTTCGCAGGCTGGTCCTGAACTCTTGAGCTCAAGTGATCCTTCTGCCTCGGCCTCCCAAAGTGCTAAGATTACAGGCCACCACGCTCGGCCTCAGAGGCTTCATCTTTTAACGTAACACACGTGACTATGCATGTGTGTGGGTGTACACACGTGCTTGTGCTCACATATGGGCGCAGTGTTGGGGGAGCTCTCCCAGGACAGTGTGCTCTTGTGACATTGCAAAGAGCTCTGTTGGCCAGCAGTTCAGAATGAGAAGTAGAAAGGTTCCCAAACGAAGTGGAGGGGACATGTTCCCCTCCCCCGCAAACAATAATGCCCTACAGCAGGAAGAATGAACCAGGGGGCCACGGAGGGAGATCACGTTACATTTCTACGTGGCTTAATTACGGCCTGGATTGATTTAACCGGAGCCTGCTCAAAGCACAACCACATCAGCACAAATCCATTGCAAATCTTAGGAAAGCAATTGGCCCGGCTGGAGAATGCGCTATGTGATACTGTTAATATTAGCGACAGTTTTCTAAAGCCTATGCTTGGAAGACTGAACAAAAAAATGTGGGTTTTGGTGTCTGCCTTTAATAATTGGTAAAGCCTTGTTTTGTTTTTAATAAAGGAAAAGTCCCTACACCCAGCAGGGACTCCACATGCAAGAAACGTGTCAGGGCAAGGTTAGCGTGCCTTATGAAAAAGTCTCACTGTCTCTCTTACAAACAAAAGCAAGTTTCCCATTTCGGATCATGTTGACACCAGAAAGCCTGGCTTGAGTGGAAGAAACAGCCCGACAAGAAGTTCCCACCGCAGACTGACTTCTCCCGATGTTATTTCCACCATAGTCTCTGGCTGCATCAATGGCCAGGGGCTGGGGGAAGTTCTTCTTGCTAACTCCACGCGGTTACAAGCCTTTCTCCCCTTGGCTCAGAGTGTCAAGAGGCACTGCGTGACCCCTGGGGAGGGGGCAGCCAGCATGAAGTACAGTGAGAGCATTTGGCAGGATACAGCGAGGGGCCAAGCGGAGCCCCCACGGTAGAGCGTTGGATTACTCCTGTGCCAAGCGGCTCTGGTTACCTATGAAATCAGATTAAATTTCTGGAGAATCAAGACCTCAACTGCAATACCTCCAAGCGCTTGGTGAACAATCAGGAGCCTCGTTTTTTTAAAAGCAATGTTAAAGCCACACACACTTTTGAGTTATAAATCCGTGGCAATTTTAACAACTTGCCCCTCCTTTTGATAAGTTCCTAGGTTAAAAAAATAATAATTATAATAGTACAATCCTGGCAATAAAAAAAACCCTCAATTGGTTGTGTCAGGTCTAGACTTTTAGGGAGGCAGATGTAACAGTTGTGGAGTAAGCACATGACTGCTTTGGAGACATCTGAACCACATTTTTTTTTATAAAAGAAAGAAAGAAAGACAAAAATGAAGAAAACTGTAGAGTGTTGCATACTCAAATAGCCATTGTGCTCTGAAATGCTTACACTGAGAAATAAAAAGCCCGAGGGGTCACTTCCCGGTGATCTCAGCACAGAAGAGAGGAGGCCCAGGAAAGCCAGGCATGAGTGCGCTTGTGTTCATAGTCACACACACATACACACACACGCGCGCGTGCGCGCGCGCATTTAGCACACAGCAGCGAAGTGGGGGGCAGAGTCCCTCGCCTGTGATTCGGGCTCTCCGGCCTGCAGGACACTCAGGGCTGGACTGCCCCACACAGAAGCTTTCCGTGTGGAGGATGAAGGTCCCGAGAGGAGACTTCTGCTCCTTGTCACTGCAGCCTTTGGGTCTCAGGGCAGCATCTGCGTTGACCAGCTCTGGGCTATGCTGAAGCGCCCACGTCGCCACTGGGGACACACTGTGGGCCTCCCAGCCTTCTCTGGGCTCTGGAAGTGACTTCCGCAGCTGCTGTCTGGCCTCCACGATGTGGATTAGCTGCTGACTCAGAGTTGATCTTTATGCAGACTGGATTTAACACGCTTATCTAGAGCTTAATTCTGATCCCCGTCACCCCTCAAAGCCTCAGCCTTTGCCCAAGACCACTGTCACTGTGGAAGTCACTGTCGTCATACCCATTGGATTTACATACAATACATAGATTTACATGCATGCAATTTACATGCATGCAATTTACATAATTTACATACATACAATTAGATTTCCAGAACCCAAAATACACACACAACAGATTTTTTTAGTAGTGTTTTCAATAGTATGGATTATACTTTCAGTTTCTGTTAAAATTCTTACTTTGATACAGCTTAGTGTCTTTCAAGCATAGCTTATATAAGCTGTCTGGCCAGTATAAAATAACAATGATCTCTATTCAGTTTCTAAATTATGTGTCAATGAACTTTTCTGGGATTTTCCACATAGATACCATTCCTCTTTCAAAAAAATAAATGCATGTGGGCCGGGCATGGTGGCTCATATCTGAATCCCAGCACTTAGGGGAGGCTGAGGTGGAAGAATCGCCTGAGTCCAAGAGTTTGGCATCAGTCTCGACAACATAGCGAGACCTCCTCGCTTACAAAAAGTTAAAACATTCGCCGGGCGTGGTGGCACGTGCCTGTGGTCCCAGCTACTCGGGAGGCTGAGGCGGGAGGATCACTTGGGCCCGGGAGGTTGTAGTGAGTCGTGATCTTGCCGCTGCACTCCAGCCTGGGCAACAGAGTGAGACCCGATCTTTAAAAAAAAAGAAAGAAAGAAAAAGAAAAGAAAACCCATATGAAGGAAATTATAAACTGAAATATTTGAGAGGAGATATTGGAGGCAACAGAAAGAGCACAGGGTCTGTGATTAGAAAGACCCAAGAGCTGCTGTCAACTCTGCTGCTTGCTGACTGGGTGCCCCCACCTGGCACAGAGTAGGCACGTGGGAACAGTGTATAGATTAATGAATGAGTGAATGAAATTCAGGTTGTGTGATGAATGCTAAAATGGAGTTGTATTTACTTGACAGAAATTTACATTTTGAGCGTGCATCTGTCCTATACAGAAAGGACGATGCCCCTGTGTCTCCAGACAAAAGAAGTGTCATGTCATGAACTCTTATTTAGACGTCGTGCGTGATGCTGACGCTTCCAGCCTAGGCGTTGAATCTGTGCACTGACATGCGTGTGCGCCCGCATGTGTGTGTGTGCGCGTGTATGTGTGTGTGTATGTGTGTAGGAAGCCGGCGTGTGCTCTGACTGATTTCTGCTCACTCCAAATGCTGTCTCGCATATGCAGGAGCTCACAGGCAAACTGCCGGTGGAATACCCTCTGGATCCTGGGGAGGAGCCGCCCATTGTTCGGAGAAGAATAGGGACAGCCTTCAAGCTGGATGAACAGAAAATCCTGCCCAAAGGAGAGGTGGGCCCTTCCTTTCTGTTGCCGGAGTATCACGTTGGCCTTACTTTTCTCCTGTGTCGGGTTGTCCGGGTTTTCTGTAACGATGTCTGCATCTCTGCCCAGTGCCGGTGTTTTTGCTTGTGCCTTTTCCTGAGGGAGCCGGCAGTCGGTATGGGGCCCCCTTGGTAGAATCCGTTTGCTGCACAAGCAGGTATTTGGATTCCTGCTGAAGCTGCTTGATCAGCACTGTAGGTTTAACGCGAGGGACTAACTGGAGCTTGGGGAGAAACTTCCAGGAGCACTTTGTATATTTCTTTTTTTCTTTCATTTATTTAATTATTCATTTATTTTTAGTTAGGGTCTTGCTCTGTTGCCCAGGCTGGAGTGCAGTGGCGCAATCACAGCTCACCGCAGCCTCAACCTCCTGGGCTTAGACCATCCTCCCACCTCAGCCTCCCAACCACCTGGAACTCTACAGGTGTGCACCACCACTCCGGGCTACTTTTTTGATTTTTTTGTAGAGATGAGGTCTCGCTCTGTTGCCCAGGCTGTCTCAAACTCCTGGGCTCAAGCAATCCTCTGGTCTGGGCCTCCCAAAGTGCTGAGATTACAGGCGTGAACCGCCACAGCCAGCCTATTTGTCTTTTGAATGGCCTCCCAGGCCTTTATTGCCTCTGCTGTCTGATTTGTGGAAGAAAACAATCCAAGACAAGGGAAACCAAGGCCGTGGCCGCAGGTGCAGGGGTACATTGGCTGGGGAGACAAGTAGGACCTGCTTTCCGCCTTCGTCACTTCACCGGGCTGCTAAAATCCGTGCGAAGACACCAGCAGGATGCTTGGGCTGTCCTGGCCTCACCTGTGTGCACTTGGAGTAGCCGCTTCCATCCTCTTTGGATGGAACACTGGCGGGTTGGAACTGGAGGGCTTAGATTTGAAGGGAAAACAAACAACAAGAACGCTTGGGTCTCTAGCTAGTTAATAAGTATCCAGCCCCAGACCAAGAGAGAGTAAAGACAGGTATACCACCTGCAGGCCTCCAGACGTGTCCAGGAAGTGTCTTCCTAAAGTTATTCGGGATTAAGTTACTAATTACCATGCTCTTGATCGGAAGCCTTAAAAAATCAGGACCTGAAGTCAGTGGAAAAGGGGACGCTGGGTATTTTTAGTCTTTTAAGAAAGTGACTGGGAGAAAACTGACATTCCCACCTGGCCCGTGTGGTAGGGTCAGTGTGTGGGTGGATTCAGAGGGGGCCCCAAGTGTCCTGAGGCCCGTCTGCTGGGGGGGGGGTGCCAAAAAAGTGAACACACATTTTAATAGCTGCTATCTAAGTATTACTTTTCAAAGTTGAATTGAATGACGGCAGCAATGTGTGGCATGACGGTCGCTCAAAAGATAGCGTTCATCCAGTGAATGCCGGCGTCCCCATGCAACAGGCGGGCCAGTCAAAGACAATGGCGGAAGCACAGTTGTCGTTCAAGGAGCGCAAAAGACCATTTTGAAGTGGCCTTCGAAATTCCAGAACGTGGTGGAAGTACAATGACAATGGAGGCGTGAGTGTGCCACAGAACCTCCCACACGCCTGACAACTGCACGCACTGAGAAGCTTGAGACATGTGGTCCTGTGTGTGATGTGCACAAGGGAAGATCCAGGAGGCTTCCTCCAATGACAAGTCCTGCTTCTTCTGCAATGTGGTGGAACAGTTTGTACAGAAGTCTACCAGACAGTGTGCATACAAGACAGGAGGAGTTAGGAGAACAAGCACACAATGAATTCTGGTGGTTTTTTTTTTGAGTTGGAGTCTCACTCTGTTGCCCAGGCTGGAGTCCAGTGGCACACTCATGGCCACCGCAGCCTCAACTTGCTGGGCTCAGGCGATCCTTCCAGCTCGGCCTTCCGAGTAGCTGAAATTATAGGCACATGCCACCACACCCGGCTAATTTTTTGATTTATTGTAGAGACAAGGTCTTGCCAAGTTGCGCAGACTGATCTCGAACCCCTGGGCTCAGGCAGTCCTCTTGCCTCAGACTCCCAAAGTGCTGGGATTACAGGCTTGAGCCACTGCGCCCAGCCTTGCTGCACTTTTTTTTTTTTAGTTGGAATCTCACTCTGTTGCCCAGACTGGAGTGCAGTGGCACACTCACAGCCACCGCAGCCTCGACCTGCTTAGCTCAGGTGACCCTTCTGCCTCAGCCATCCAAGCAACTGGAACTACTGGTGTGCACCACCATGCCCAGCTATTTTTTGATTTATTGTAGAGATGAAGTCTCGCCAAGTTGCCCAGGCTGGTCTCAAACCCGTGGGCTCCGGCAATCTTCTCACCTCCACCTCCCAAAGTGCTGGGATTACAGGCCAAACATTAAAAAGTTCCTCCCATGTCCCATAAGTCTTTCCAGAGTTTCATCTTCTAAGTGAGGAATAGTTGAGTTCCCTGGGAATGCCGTCACAGGCATGTCTCCTCACCCTCCCACTTCTAAGTAAGGAAGAGTTGAGTTCCCTGGGAATGCCATCACCCGTGTCCCCTCACCCATCCCTGCCCAAGCTAGTAAAACAAGCCAGCGCGGAAGCAGCAGACATTCTGCAGGACTCCTCTGGGCAGGAAGAGCTTGGCCTTGGCTCTCCTGCTGCTCCTGGAAATGCACGTTGTCTTTTTCTGCCACCCCTGGCACAGGCGGGGCGGGGCGTTCAGCCTTGTCCTTGTCTCAGTCTAAGCAGTGAGAATTTGTCCCCTCCCCACAAGCCTCCAGTTCAGCGTCTCCGGCCAGGGCTGTTGTCACAGCCTGGGAACAGCTGCTCAGTGGAGCCCAAACTCACAGCACAGTCCATGTCCCTTGGTGACTCACCTGTTTTAAGACCCCGAGCGGGATTCCATGTCGATGTTCTTCTCCCTCTGAGAGCAGAAACGCGGCCAGTGTTGGAAGGATTTGGAAGGAGTTTATTATCTAATGAATAGTTTCATGTAACCTTCATCTCCTCCTCTGGCCCCTGATTCCTGCTTTCTTCAGGCTTAAAGTGCTCAAAAGCAAATGAAATCGGGCTCAAAACTTGTCCTTGAAGGAGGCCTGCAGCCTGGCACATTGTCCCTGGAGGTGAGAATGTCTTCTTGGGCCACTAAACAGAAAGAGCCTTTGATTCCAGCAAACATGGTGGTGACCTCCTCCTGCTTGGTAGATCAGCTGTGGTCAAACTTTAGTGTGACCGTGAATCTCCTGGGCCAGATGCCCAGTCTCCCTGGTGTTTGGAGAAGCCACCAATGCCTTTGTCATGGGTTTATTAGATGTGGGTTACACAGAGATTGTACATCTCCGGCAGGCCCCCAGGGATGCCCAGGCTTCTGGCCCCTACACCAGCGAGGGGAATAGCTCGCAGCTCAAAATCTTAAAGTGCTGCTTTGAGCAGAGGGGTTTCACTCAGGAAGAGAGGAAACAGAAAAATACACAACCTGGCCAGGCTCAGTGGCTGATGCCTGTAATCCCAGCATTTTAGGAGGCTGAGGCAGAAGGATTGCTTGAGGCCAGGAGTTCAAGGCCAGCCTGGGCAGTGCAGCAAGATTTCGGTCTCTAAAATAAATATAAATAAATAAAATTAGCTGGGCGTGGTGATGCACACCTTTTAGTTACACAGGAGGCTGAGGCAAAAGGATCACCTGAGCCCAGGACGTTGAGGCTGTGGAGATCCATGATCATACCACTGTACTCCAGCCTGGGTGACAGAGTGAGATCCACACTGAGAAAAAAAAAAAGAATGGACAAACATACCTTGGGGGATTCTGCATCCACCCTAAATTCTGTACACAGACACATGCACAAGCTGCCTCCTCCCCTCCCTCAGCAGCTGGGGTCCACACCCATTGCAGAGGAGAGGGTTGGCCAGCAGAGGGGACAGAGGGGACCCACCAAACTTGCCACCGGGGTGTCATCCACTGCGTCCACCAGGCATTTTCTGACAGCTTCATTCTTCTGGGCTCAAAACCCTGTTGGAAGAGAAACCCATCCGTCTCCTCCTCTCAGTCCAAGGAAGGGGTGTCCTGGGAGAGAAGCCCACCCAAGGAGCCTGGGGAACCTGGCTCCACCACCACCCACCGTCCATGCCCCCCGGAGGATCCAGGCGTAGCCCAGCAGGGTGGGAAGGCTGAGAAGGACAGCCGGGGGAGCCTCTAAAAGTCACATGGATGAGTGAGATGTGTCCCCGCAGGAGGGACTCAAAAGACGTGAGTCCAGGGGCCAGTGGGTTAGATGCAGGCATGAGCGCTCAGTTAGCAAACCCCCAGAGAGGAACGACAGAGGCTTCTCTAGAAATAGTGCCACGTCCTATGCCCGAAGTGGGAAGGACATGACAACCGAGTGGGCTCTGGGTGTCTATAAAGGCTTTGGTTTGGCTGGGCTCCGTGGCTCAGCCTGTAATCCCAGCGCTTTAGGAGGCCGAGGCAAGTGGATTGCCTGAGCCCACGGGTTTGAGACCAGCCTGGGCAACTCGGCGAGACCTCATTTCTACAATAAATCAAAAACTAGCCGGGCGGGGTAGCGTGTGTCTGTAGTTCCAGCTACTTGGAAGGCTGAGGCGGGAGGATCGCTGGAGTCCGGCAGGTTGATGCTGGGGTGGCCGTGAGTGTGCCACTGCACTCCAGACTGGGTGACGGAGTGAGACTCCAACTCAAAAAAAAAAAGGCTGTGGTTTATCTCTGTGAACCTCGCTGGAGACGGTAGGAACAAAGCCAGGCGACCCACAACCTGCAGCCTGGGGACTCTGTCCTCAATGATGGTGACAGTGCACAGACTCACACTTGTCCCCGGATGGCAACAGGAGCCAAGGGTCATGACAGCAGGTGTGCCCAAGGCCTGTGGCAGGCAGAGGCTGTGGAGTGGGCCAGTGTCTTAGCACCCAAGGCTGGGGTTGGGCCCTGGGACTGCGGCTTGCTGGTAGCGTGTCTCGGGGGAGTTTGCCTTGGGGGTAGGGGACATAGGGTGGGTGGGGAGGATGGGTGTCACCCTGCTCTGCGCCCCCCGTCACATGAGCTGTGGCTTCTTCTCCATCCCCCAGGAAGCTGAGCTAGAACGCCTGGAACGGGAGTTCGCCATCCAGTCCCAGATCACGGAGGCTGCCCGCCGCCTGGCCAGCGACCCCAATGTCAGCAAAAAATTGAAGAAACAAAGGAAAACCTCGTATCTGAACGCGCTGAAGAAGCTGCAGGAGATCGAAAATGCAATCAACGAGAACCGCATCAAGTCTGGGAAGAAGCCCACCCAGAGGGCATCGCTGATCATAGACGGTCAGTGCCCACCGCTGCCCGTCCCACCTCTCCTCCTGGGCCTCAGACATCAGGTCCCGTGCGTGGTCCTTGCGTGTCCTGAGCAATTCTTTAACTGCCTGTGCCTTGAGTGTCCATCCATAAAATGGCCTGATACCATAGGAGAGTAACCTCTCACACTCAGGTCCGCAGGTGAAAGAGACTATATAGTTGGGGCCATCACTGTCACCATTGACTGCCTCTCCCTCCCTCCCTCCGCCACCACAGGGACTGCTGGGATGAGCTAACCCTCCTCTCAGCCATCACTGGGAGCTGGGCCGAGGTGACTGTGCTAGCCCAGGGCTAGCCCAGGCTCCGACATTCTCAAGTGCCTGATCTGACCAGCTCTGGCCGAGTCTGGAAGGAGAGATGGGGCCAGGGTACACAGCAGCAAAGACCCCTCTCCATGACCAGGCCCCATGGGCTAGCAGTCTCTGTCCACCCAGCATGCCCTCAGTCTGGCTCTGTTTCTGAGGGTCTCCTATCCCAAGAGAGGACTGGACCCCCGTTCCCCCATCATCCAGAGCCCTGAGCTGTGGTCAGGTGTTAGGAGTGTAGGTGATTACATTTGGAAAACTTTAGAAGGAAATACTTATAATTCCACCAACAAGCATCAAGTTCCCCAAACTGTTAGAATCCTTTTTTTCTAAGTCAGCCAATTCTTGAAAATACATGTCAAATATCCCTTCTCAGTGTATGCATGTTTATAATACTTTTTCTCTAGAAAGACAGAAAGCAGAATTGTGGTCACCAGGAGCTGGAGGAAGGGAGGAGTGAGGAGTTATTGCTTAATGGGTACAGAGTTCCAGTTTGGGAAAATGAAAACGTGATCCAAACAGAAGATTGATGGTTACACAACCATCTAAGTGTAGTGAATGCCACTGAACTGTACACTTAAAAATGGTTAGGCGGGGCGGGGTGGCATTTGTCTATAGTCATATTCGGGAGGCTGAGGCAGAAGGATCACTTGAGCCCAGGAGTTCAAGACAAGCCTGGGCAACATAGTGAGAACCCATCTCTAAAAAAATAAATAGAAAGTAGACCTGGTGTATTGGTGTGTGCCTGTAGACCCAGCTATTCAGGAATCTGTGAAATCCTCGCTTGAGCCCAGGATTTCAAAGCTGTAGTGCGCCATGATCACACCTATGAATAGCCAGTGTCATCCAGCCTGGGCATCCTAGTGAGACCCTATCTCTAAAAAAAAAAGTAATGTTAAATTTAATGTTATATATATTTT
>CAUYQG010101170.1:0-13416 GCA_963574415.1 Tarsius wallacei | reverse complement strand
GTTGCCCAGGCTGGTCTCAAAACTGTGGGCTCAGGCAATTCTCTCACCTCGGCCTCCCAAAGTGCTGGGATTACAGGCTAGAGCCACCGCACCCAGCATTAAATGTTTTTAAATTTTGCCTATCACAGTTAAGTCCTAGATCCACTTGGAACTTAGTTTTGTATGTGCATGACAGAAGTTGTCTTCCTTTTCTTCCCCTTGTGGATAGCCATTCCCCAGAGATTCTACCTCTATTTTAGATAAAGAGCCCACATACACATGGTCTGTTTCTGGGTTTTCTTTTCTATCCCATCAGTCTATTTGTATATCCCTATTCTACTACTAGCATCTTAATTACTATAGCTTTATAGAGAGTTCTGATATCTGGTAAAGCCAAGCTTCCACAAACCATTCGTTTTCTTCAAGTTATGTTTTGGCTCTTTCTTGGATTTCTCCATATTAATTTTATAATCAGTTTGTCAGTTACTATGTAAAATCCTATTGGGATGTTGAATAGAATTCAATCTAAAGATTTGGAGTGAAATGACATCTTCAGGATATCAAGTCTTTCTATTCATGAGCATGGTCATGTTTTTTTCCATCTACTGGCAACCATAAACGTTCTTCCTTTTAATATATTAGTGTATAAGTTATATTAGTAGATTTTCTAGTTTCATCAACCTTACATTTCTAGAAATTAGCTCAACTTAGTTATTCTTGTACTGTCTCCTTGCAATGAACGTCAACGTTATACAAGAAAGGCTTGGTTGTATCTTCTCTTTCTTCTAGATTCTTAAGGAGTTTGTCTAAGACTGAAGCTATCTGTTCCTTGAGATGGTTAATAAAACATATCTGTAAAACCACCTGGGCTGACTATTTGACCTAGAAAAATATTGTGAAGTATTAATTCAATTTCTATAAATTAAGAGACCTATTTAATTTTTCTATTTCTTCTTGAGTCAACTTCGGTAAATTATTTTTATTCTGTCTATTTCATCTTAGTTTTCAAATACTAGCATAAAGTTGATAACAGTATATTCTTAACTATTTTAAAAATCTCTGGTGCATCATTCTTTATGTTTGTAGATTATTCCTTCATTTCAATTTAGTTTTGGGAAGGAGCAGAAATAATTTTATTTGCTTAATCTACCCACATAAAAGAACAAACTCACATAAAAGATAAATTCTTTTATGAACCCACCAAAGCTGCTGTAGTAAGGATTACATGAGTTAATATATGCAAAGTGTTTAAGACTGCACTTAGGCACATGCTAAAGGTTCATAAATACCAAGATTAAATGATAGGGAAATCATTTTCACTGAAATGATGTCCTGTTTTTGTTTGGCTAAAGCTTAATAATCCAAAGCAATAGTAACTGGTTATGGGCTAGATTCTTTCATATGTACCCTCATTCCACTGGGTCCCTTAAAGAAATGACAATAAATCTCGTTGACAATACTCTCATTCTGAAACTCAGTATGGGTGTTCATGCCCTGAGATTATGAACTGCAAGTATGCTGTAAAATAAAATGCAAAACAAAGTAAGAGGTCTTACCTTGAGGGCAAGGATAATGCTTTTGTCACCTACTATGTGCTATGAGTCTAGCTTATAGTTAGGCATTCAAAAAATTGTGAGTTCTTGACAAGCAATCAATAAACAAAGAAATAATAAAATAATAAAGGTATGACAAAAACCATAAGGAAAATTCTATCTTTTTCTTTTTTTTTTTTTTTTCTTAGTTGGAGTCTCAGTCTGTCACCCAGGCTGGAGTGCTGTGGCATGATCATGGTTCACCACAGCCTCAACCTCCTGGGCCCAAGTGAGGCTTCCACCTCAGCCTCTCAAGTAGTTGGGACTATAAGTACCCACCACTACAGCCAGCTAATTTTTTGATATTTTTTGTAGAGATGAGGTCTCGCTATGTTGCCTAGGCTGGTCGTGAACTCCTGGGCTCAATCAATCCTTCTTCCTTGGCCTCCCAAAGTACTGGGATTACTACAGGCCTGAGTCACTGTGCCCAGTTGCCATAAGGAAAATTCTAATAGTCTAAAAAAGTTTTCATTATTAGGCACCTTTTATTCTTTGGTAAATGTACAACTAATTTTATCCATAGAGAATTCCCCACTATAAAAAGGTTTATCTACCTCCTCTCACAGAGGGATGCCTATTAAGCATTCTACTACCAGGCAATTTCTGTATATAAGTTTTACCTTAAAACAACAATAACTAAATCAAACCAAACAAAAGACTCTGCAAACAAATATTGAATTATTTCGGGGGATGTATAGTGATGCCTATGATTTATTTTTAAGTGCATCAAAAAATAAGATGGACTGAAGGTGTGAAGGATGAATAAATGAATAAATAGGTGACAAAGTAACTATAGTAAAATGTTATGGAATTATATCAGCATTCATTGTGAAATGATTTCAACTTTCTATAATGCTTCAGAATTTCCATAATAAGATATTGGGGAAAATAAAACCTATACTTAGCAAGTGAAAAAAACTGAAAAAAAAGGAATATAAAAATATTTATATTATACACACAATAAGTTATTACAATATATAAAGAGTTCATTCCAATTTATAAGAAAAACTTTAAGACCCCTATAAAACAAATGGGAAAAGATAGCAACAAAATACAAATAGGAAATAAACCCATGAAAAACATTGTTACCTCTAACCAAAGAAATGTAAATTAAAGCAAACCTGAAGTACAATTTTATATCTGCTTTATTAGCAAAATTAAAACATCTGCATGAACACACACACACATACCTTTTGGCAAGGCTGCAGTGAGAATGGTACACTCATATACAGCTGGCAGCATTCACTGTAAACACACACTGTTTGGGAAGCAATTTAGTAGTCCCTAAGTCATAGTGCTTATCAAGTTCTTTGACCTTGTGTCCCAATATTAGGGTATGGACCATATCAGTCAAATGAAGATGAAAGATGTTCACTGCAGTATTATCTATTAAAGAATTAAACTATGAACAACCAAAATGGCCAATGGAGAAGAAAGACTTAGTAAATGATGACACATCTGTATAATGGAACATGGTGTAGACATTTTTTTAAATGACAATAGTGGAAGTTCATGTAGAAATATATAAAATGTTCATAACACACCATCAAATGAAAATCTATTTATAATTGTGAGACTTTAAGAATAAATGAAATGTGCATTGGCACTGAATAATTAATGAAAATGACATGTTACCATATATGGGGATTGTGGCTGATTCCTTTTCCTAAAATTTTCTTTAATCTTGACGATATATCTTTTGATTACATTTAATCTTTTAAAAACCTGTCTCAAGACTGTCTACTCACAGTGCTGAGTTTGCTGCAAATGATGAGTATCCGGCGTTCGTAGAGCATACTGGCGTACAGATGCAACATGTTGTTTACGTCCACAGCCACAAAATATTCTGTCAGATTTCTCTAGGAGAAAGAAGAAGACAAGGTTTGTGGGCTTATTTTGTTTGTTCTTATTAAAAATAGTATCTAATAAAAACATGAGAAAAAGAAAATAATTAGAATGTATACTCTTTTCTTCCCCTGTCCTATTCTTTCTACCTGAGAGGCCAATCTCACTCATGTATAAAATTACAGAACATAAAGTTGGAAGAGACCTTAGAGAGGAAGGAGCTCGAGTAATTACACCTTTGTTGGTGATTACAATTTATAACATGAAGCTGCACACAGCACTGTGTCTGTGCCTCATGTCAGTTCTAAGAGGTAAGCAGGACAGGAATTCTCCAGTCTTACAAATGAGGAAACCAAGAGTCAGAGAGGTTTGCTAAGATCAGTTTCATGAGCAATGAAGACAGAACTGCTGCTCAGATCTTTGGACCCCAGATCCTAGAACCTTCCCAATGTACTGTCATATTTCTAAGCAAAAGAAAGTACCCAGGGACCAAACTGCTTTTGGCTCAGAGCCTGTTTCTGCATAGGAGAAGCCACCCACAAAGGCCAGCTAGCTCCTCTCCTGTCATCACTGCTGGGGGCCCCTCCTTCACAGTTTACATTCACTAAAATGGCTCAGCTGGAATTAAAGCAATTTTGAAGATTTACAATTTCCAGGTATTTCACTCAAAAGGGAAAAAAATTGGAGACAAACAGCAGCAAGTTGTGACAAAGCAATGTTTTAGCCAGCTTTTTTCCTGTAGCTTTGACTTCGTTCTTTTAATTAGTACTATAGATTGGTATTCTTCAGATTTCAGAAAAAACAAACTGTGTTTCATTTATACAATGCTTTCTATACCCACCTGACTTTAACAATACATATGAATATGCTAATTTCTTCAATGTTACAGGTTTTCAATGCCATACAATATAATCCTCTGAAAATGAAAGGGGTTGGGGAGAGAAGGAATGCTATTGCCAGAGGTTGCCGTTTATAATGATTAAAGATTCATAACCCACAAATTGAAGTAAACCAGGTGGATTTTACATGCAAAATAGTATAAAGTGCTTTTCAACAATATTATGGGCTGAGAATAAAAATGGGCACTTATCTTATGATTTATTATTGTTTGACTGAAGTACCAGGTTAACATCGACCTTTATAAATAAAGAGCAAGTGAATTAATAGCTCCATATACTGACTACCTATCAAGTAATAGCCACTATACGAGACACTTCATGTGTGTAATTTTGTGCAGTCTTCACAAAAATCCGATGAGGTATTATTCTTTCTAATAGAGACGGAGAGATAAAGAAATTAAGGCTAGAGTCAGTAACTGGTGGAGTCAGATCTGACTCCACAGCCTATACACACTTTTCCTTACACTATATTGCCCCTCTTAAATACATCTACCATGTGCAAGGCACTACATGTATTTCCCTTAATCCTGAAACCATTCCTTGAGATATTTTTTATCCCTATAAAAAGATGAGAAACAGTGGCACAGAGAAGTGATATAATTTGACAAAGTTCGCACAGTAAGTGGACAGGACATGATTCAGTCCTGGTGGGCCTGTGCTCCTATTTTGTACCACTTAAAATTGTAGGTAAAAATTGTATTTGAAAAAAGAAACAAAACAAGATCAAAGTATGCCTAAAGAAGGGGAAATTTTTTTTCTGTTAAAAGTTACTGTTATCCTATTTATTGAGTAATCCTAGGCAACAGGTATCTTACCTGTGTTCTCTCTATTCTTCTCAACAACCCTACGATAGGTAATATCATCCCCATTTTATAAACAGAAAAACTGAAGCTCAGCAAGGTTCAGTCATTTTCTAATAGTTACCAAGAAAGGGTGGAACCAAGGTTCAAAACCAGGTCTCCAAAATCCAAAACTCATACTCTAACCACCACACCAGGCTGCCTCTTAACCGGCTTGAATTAAAAAACAAACACCAAAGGCAGTCTGAATGAGTCAACCAGTATACCTTGCCTGGTGGACTGAGAAACACTGAGCTAATGATGTCAGGGCGGGGTTTGTTCTGAAGACAGTGACATGGCAGAGCTCTCCTTGCAAACAAAAATATGAGGCCCTTCGCTGAGCATTCAATAAAAAGCTTAACTGCTGATGAATTACATGAATTTTTCTTTTAGGAGAGGATGGAAGTAAAAAGAAAATAGAAATGAGGAGCTTAAAGAAGGCCAGAAAGCCCATTAGCACTTTTGACAGATCCAAAGATAACTCTGAAGCCACCAAAACGTGGCCTCAAGAGTCTGCCAAGAAGCTTCACGCTGGGGAGAAATATGTTACACAGCTTGCCGTCCAAATAGGGAGACACAGCGTCAGAGACAAATCTTGTGCCTTATTTTGGTGGGAGAAAAAAAATCTTAAGAATACTTTTGCTGATGGGGAAGGGAACATTTCTGAAATAAAAGCACCACTTGATTGAGGAATGTCTCCCACCTCCATCAGGTTCTGAGGGACTCAGGTGCTGGTTCCAAAAACTCTACACAGGTATGTTAAAAATATGTAACATTTAGCCAAATTCTCTCTAAACTGTCATGTACTTTTTTTGGTATTTCTCATCCCATCTGTGCTGATTACCAAGATATTTGTGTCTAAACAGAAGCTGTCTTTCTTATCTGCTTCCTCCCCTGCCTCTTTCCTTCTGGGATGCCACCCGCCTGAGCGGGTGGGAGTGGGTGGGAGTGCCAGCAGCCCTGGGAACCTCGTTCAGCCGTAGGAGCACCTGTGAGGCAGAACGGGCCTTGGAAGCAGCTGTAGGGAGCACTTGCAATTCCCACCAAGCCTCCGCTCATAAGAAAACCCCTTGGAAACAGGGATCTCCCTCCCCTGGTCACACCAATTCTCAATTTCTCAGACCTACCAGTGCCTTTCATACCCTCACGCCTTTACTCTGTGGATCCTCTGCCTAGAATGCTCTTCTCTACCTTGAGGACCTCCATTTACTTTTCAAGACACAGCCAAAATGTCACCTCTCGCTGAAAGCCTTCCTTGACTCCTCATTTATTAAGCCTGCCTTTGTGCTTCCATGGCAATTTTTCCCTACCTTGTTATACCTCAGTTTTAAGTATGCTTTTGCCACTAGATCAAAGTCTCTTTGGATAAAATTGCATATCCCATCATCTAGCAGTTTGATGAGAGAATGAATTAATGAATGTGGAGGAAGCAGCTGACTGAAGACACTGTTCTTTGGCTCCAGTGTTAAGCAGTAAGGTGTGAGATGAACACACTAGCCTGGAAAGGGGTCAAGGTGGTATGTTAGGAAGAACATGGCATTTGACTTCAGAAAACCTAGCCCTGAGTCAGATGAAGTGGCAGATTACTTAGAAATGATGAAGGGCCCACAGAAAAGAATTGACACTGGAAACCACATAAAGGCAGGTAAATGGCTGGAGGTGGAGGAAAGGGTGGGGCGGGGTAAATTTTCAAGGTATCTGTGGCTGCACTTATTAAAAATGTAAATAAATCAGTGATCTGTATATCAGGTAACTGGGGATGAGGCTGTACACAGAAGCAGGTATACATTTCACAGCCAGGTCAACCATGTTTCCCTGCTGGGTAAGATCAGAGCACAGAAGAGAAGACTTCCCCAGCAGGCTATCCTTGGGCAAGAATGCAGTCGGAACACATTGTGAGCTGTATTTATAAAAGACGCAAGGTATACTACACTCCCAGCACACCAGCTCCTCAATCTTCCATTTCTGTCTCCTATAATCAGCCAATCAACACACAACTCCTACTATATGTCTAGCACCATCTGGGAGCTGGGCCCACAGAGATAAACTAAATGTGATCTCCATTTTCCAGAGCTCGGTCTGGGGGCAGGAAGAGCATTAGACCCAGAAACCCAGTATGCAAAGTACTGTGGTTAATGATACACTCCAAGAGTGGCTGAAAAGACTCACTCCCCTTGATGGATATGGGGGAAGACTGGGGAAGACTCGACAGAGAAGAAATTTGGTTTGGGCCTTACAATAGGGATTCACTCAGTGGACAAGAAGCACATTCCAGGCAGATCAAAGGCAGGGCAGTGAGAGGAGCAACAGGCAGGTGAGGATGGTGAAGGGCAGGGTGGGGTGGGGGAGAGTGGGGCAGGAGAGCCAAGTTCCAGTCCTATAGAAGCCCAGACTTTACCCCCACAGGTGACAGGGCAGTGCTGAAAGATCATGACATGATCATATTTGTGTTTCAGAAAAATCTTCCTAGAGGCCCTGTGAGGATGGATAGGAGAGGGCAAACAGGAGGCAGGACAGCCAACTAATAGGCTACTGCCATATTACGAGAAAGAAATGATTAAAATATATTGACAAACAATTCAGACAAAAGCGTTAAATATGGATGTGACAATACCTGTAAAGTGGAATCACAGGACTTGACAGTTAATTAGACTTAGAGAAGGAGGGAGGAAAGATCTTGAAAGACTTCCAGACTTCCAGGTTAGTATGGACCATACTTGTCTACTTGCCCAACAATTTTTTAAAGACTGAGTCCATTCACTTAATAAAGATAAATCCTCCTTCTAAAGTACCATCATTCCTGCGAAACATGGTGTCCCTGGCCACCTACCCCTATACCTAGTATCCTGGACTATAAGGCCACCAAGGCTAAGCCTAAGTAATCACCCCTTCATTCTCTGCCTATTACGTCTCTGTGTGACTCACCTAGTTGGAAAGGAAAACCTTGCTTAGAGGACTAGTTCCTTCCCCATTTCTGTGCTCAAAAGGTCTTGGTTTTCTTAGTGCTAGTGTGTATTTAGGCTTAAGGACAGTCCTCTTCTACTCATGGAGCTTAAGCATTATTTCAACTGCATATATATTAATTGCATTTACATTCCCATGAGAATATGGCATTGCCCCTAACATTTCTTATGGCCATACTCTGTAAAGCTATGTAGCAGGGATATAAAGCTGACCACTACCCTGGTTGGAAAGGGCTCAAATTTGAGAAAGAACTCTGGACAGAAGAGTCCGGAAGTTGAGTTTCAGAAGAGGCATACAATGTACAAGTTCCTTAGGCTCTTTAAGCTTGTTTCTCATCTCTACAAAAAAATGTTGGTGAATGTCATATCTGGTGCTAACCCTCTGTGGCTCTAAATCCAGACAAAGAGGAGAGGAATGGCACCTGGCAAACCCCATTCCTCCCAGGAGAAGCCTCATAATGTCTACTCCCTTCTAGCTGTCCCTGCTGGCTCCTGTGCCAATCCAGGTGGCTGGGGACTTCAGGCTCACTGTGATCCATGCCTGAGGTTGTAAAGCAGGTGGGGGTGGGGGTAATGGGGGGAGTCGGAATGGGTTGGGGCTGGAAGGGGATATGGTGGCGCTTAGAGAAAAAGCGTCTTAGGTTCAACACCTTAGGGAAATGAGATAATCCTCTAACCAAAGAGCCGACTCTAAGCTGGGTACTCCTTGGAGTCTTTGAAACAGATGTTGGTCTGCCCCACTGTCTGTCATTTTATTAGTCTTTGTGACTTTCCACTTCATACATGGTACCAATGATAAAAATTCACTGTCTTGTGTCTGGAGGAAGCTTCCAAGGCAAGAGCTGTGGTTTTGTCAATAGGCCTTGTTTACTGAAATAACTCCTATTCAAATTATTTTATCATAATATAAAATTTTTAAATCCTCAATTGATTTTTTACAAAAGAAGAATTTAGATTACCTTGGTTACCTGGGATTCCTTAAAAGGAATGATAAGTTTGGATTCTAAAACAATCTGCATAAGAAAGAATCCCACAAACTCATATAAGCAACCAAATCAGAGAAGTATATTACAGGAAAGAAAGCAGAGCTTACTCAGAGGTCAACTTTTATCCCTCTGTGTGAATGGAAAAACTATTAGAATAAACTATTACTTGACAACTTTTAAGAGCAAAAATGGAATTCTCTATAATCTCAGTTCTTGATAATAGGTCTTTTCCTTCCACCTCAACTTTGTTTATTTTTGAAAGTTATGATGAATTAATAAATGTCTCCTATATCATGGGGCATCTTTTGACAAAGTGGAGCCTGGGCAATGTTATAAGTAACTGTCCATTCTAACTGCTTTCTTTGCATCATTAAGTACTTGGTATGACACCAGCCAGATAATTAACACAGGTTTTTAATATTCCAAATGAAGGTCTATATGATTATCCATTAATAAAAAGTAAACTTCAAAACCTAGCTGCTAAAAAGTTCTTTATATAGTAGTTTAAAATGTAATTATTACTATATATCTGTTCGTGATCTGTGACTTTTTAAAAATGCAGGTCAATTGTTTAAATTTTATAAAGATTTATGCTCATTTAATTATTGCCTGCATGAAGTTCACTCCTACATGTGTTATCTTGACAGACAGAGAAAACCCTGATGAGCAATTACATAGTGATAGTTTGTGTGTGTGTTGTGTGTGTGTGTGTGTGTATGTGTGTGTGTATTTTTTTTTTCTTTTTCAAAGAAATTGTAGAAATAATGAGAATTAACTTCAATGGGGATCTGGAAGTGAAAAGAATTAATTTTTCACGTTTGCTTTTCATTAATGCCTTGCAAACAAGTTGGCCCAAAAGCCAATTGAAAGGAACTATTCTTTTCCACCTCCTGGGAGTGGCTACACATTAATTAATTCATTCAGTCAGTCATTAATTCCATAAATATATATTGAGCATCTATGTTGTTCTAGGTATAGAACTAATTACAAAGATGCAGTGATGGAAAAACTACCGATCCCTATCCTTATGGGAGAAGAGAGGACATTAACCAAATAGTCACACAATTAATTATAAAACTTACACTTATGGTGACTGTTGTCTTAGATGGGTATAGGGAACCATGGAGCTGAAGGCCCCAGACCCAACAACATCTCAATGCTTGGGCTCACACCCGACCCAGGTGTGAATACTGGTTTCAGCACTTACTGGTTGGGCAAGGTACTTCACATATCTGGGCTTCATTTCCTCTTTAGAAAAGGGACAACAACCATACCATAAGTCTTCTGTAAAGATTTCATAACATAACAAATAGCGCCTGATCTTATCTACAGTGCATGTTTAATAAATACTAGTTCCCTCCTTTGTTTTT
Source organism: Tarsius wallacei (assembly GCA_963574415.1). Lineage (NCBI taxonomy): Eukaryota > Metazoa > Chordata > Mammalia > Primates > Tarsiidae > Tarsius > Tarsius wallacei. Next base: position 2,943 of record CAUYQG010101170.1, on the reverse strand, counting down.
TGTACATTAACCCTTCTCTGAAGCTGCCCAGAAGAACATGACTATCTGGTGACAAAATATTGTATAAGTTTCATATCCCAAAGTCCATTTATCCTTTTTGTTGCTTATTCTCTTAAGTTCAATTGTTCCTTAGAGGAGATAACCAATCAATGTTTACAGAACACCTTCTATATTACAGGCACTAGACTCTACTTGCCACATCAGTTCCAAGCTTCAGAAATTGTGGTACCAACAGGGCCTACTAAGAGATTTTTGGGGCTCCATGAAATATACACCTAGTGAAAGGAAAAGTACTGATCTTCACAACCAAGAATGTAAGCAAAAACCTAGAAAAGACAAGCTCCAGGGAGTAATGTTCTTTAGCCCTCAGCCACAACTCAGACCTCAAGAAAGGTTAAGACTAGAGCTCTGGGAAAGTCAAGAAAAGGAGAAAAAGACAAGGAACATTGAAAGCAGCATCTCTGTCACACTGGGCATTGTACTTGGAACTTTACATTGAATACTTCCTCACATTTTCCTTTATTAGATTAACAACACTGAGGTGCAAAGAGCACAAGGTCCCAGGGTAGTGAAGTCCAGTGTCTAACTGACTCTAAAACCCATGTTCTTTCCACTATACCAGATTATATAGTATTAACAACCTCTCAGTTATTGCTTGTTTCAATTTACAATGCAGCAACTTAGTAATTTTAAATTAATCCTTGAAAAATCACCAAGAGATTAAAATGAAAATTTCAACACAGCTAGAGTTCAATAGTGATTCTATGTCAAAAATCACATAAATTGGTCCTATAAAAGTTCAGATTCTCCTGAAAGGAAAAGCTTTCCTGTTTCATTTTGTGTTTGCTAGATAAAACATCATTTTTTTCCCTCCTGAATATCACAAGTCAACTCTAGGGTGGCAGGAGGTATAATGAAAACAAAACCTTGCAAACCTGGGTTGCAACACCTCACTTAGGAGTAGTTTTTGAGCGTGCAACCTCAGGTCTGTGAGGTCTGAACTCCCTTCATGTAAAATGGGGCTCACATCTACCCCTCTCAGAGTAGCTATAAGGATTAAAATGGAATCATGTATGTTAGGAGTCTAGCAGATTGATATTACTATTCTGCTTAGAAACAAACAACGCCAGCCTTTTTCAGGTTTGCAAAGCAGGATTTAGGGGACAATGGGTCATATGCAGGGAATTGATTCATTAGTGGCAAAACCAGCAGAGGGAATATAAATTTGTAAAATGGCAGGGGCAAGAGAGGTGGTATACTTGCAGACAGGAATTGGAGATGAGGCTATGGAGAAGACAGCTTTTGAAACCTATTGCTAATCTCAATAATTGTTATTTGGAAGGTTAAGAAATTATCAGAACTTTCAGGCACCATAAAATTAAGTTCTTAAGAAAACACTGGTTCTTAAAATAAATATAATACCAAAGATGGACCTTACCTAGGCAAGCATCTTTATCATAATATTATTTGTAACAGAAAAACATTAGAAACAATCTAAAAGTCCATAAGGAAAAGCATAGTTAAAACACAGTAAAATATGGTGGATTAAACATTCATTTATCTTTTCTCTCTCATGATGCCTCCCTCCCAGAAAAAAGTCACAGTAAAAGAATTTTAAAAGGCATAGACCTCAAAGAACAGGAGAAGAGATAATAATGAGAGAGAAATGTTAAACTTTTGGAAGCCAAAAAGCAGACTGACAAAATAAGTAGTGATCAGTCAAGGGCCACTAGTCCTCCAGGGGACATTTGGCAATGCCTGGAGATATTTTTGGTTGTCACAGCTGGAGGTCGGTATGCTACCATTATATAGTGAGTAGAGTCCAGGGATGCTACTAAACGTCCTATGATGCATAAAATAGCCCATACAACAAAGAACTATCTGGCCCAAGCTGTCAAACATGCCAACTGAGGTTAAAATGAAAAGCTGAAAGCTAAGGTTGGGGCAGCAGGCAGAGCACTAAGCATAAGCCCAACTCACACCACAGAACTCCAACAAGGCTCAGGAACTAGAGACACCTAAAACCTCTGAAGGCTAGGGGAAGGGTGTAGATAAAAATAGGAATAACTTGATTTCAAGATTCTCCTCCCCAGCTCACTCAGCTAGTAAACCAGTTTCCCTGCATTTCTCCAGAGGAATATGTAGTTGCTTTCTAGATGGAACTGAACCAGAAAGGCCTGGGGATTAAATGAAGGTATCCATACTAGATGTCAAAACACCATAACCCACCATTCCCATCCAGTTTCCAGAACACTGGTAATAAAGCAAATACTACCTATGCAAGAACAAACAGACTAGTCCCAAAGAAAATATTTTTTGTTTGTTTTGAGTAGGAATCTCACTCTGTCATCCATGCTAGAGTGCCATGGCATGCTCATGGCCACTGCAGCCTGGACTTGCTGGGTTCAGGCAATCCTTCCACCTCAGCCTTCCAAGTAACTGAAACCACAGATGCACACCACCACGCCCAGCTAATTTTTTTTGTTTATTATAGAGACGAGGTCTTGCCAAGTTGCCCAGGCTGGTCTTGAACCCCTGACCTCAGACAATCCTCTTGTCTCCACCTCCCAAAGTGCTGGGATTACAGTCATGAGCCACTGTGCCTGGCTATTTTTCAAGTTATCTTTTTATGTTCATATTGCCTAATTTTTAGATTGACTTTAATCTTTTATATTTTTCTAGAAAAATGTTCTACTTTCACAATTTTCAAATTATTGAATAAATTTAAAACTTTATTCTTTTTTTGAATCAATATTTTTTATTTTAAAATTGTGGGGTACAGTTAAGAGTTAGGTATACTGTCTCCCTACTCTCTTGATGGTTTCTTTAGCTTTGCAGAAGCTTGTTAGTTTAATGAGGTCCCACTTGTCTATCTTATCTCTTATGGCCTGTGGGTTTCGGGTTCTGTTCAGGAATTGGATGCCAGTTCCAATTTCCATAAGG
>CAUYQG010101167.1:0-13100 GCA_963574415.1 Tarsius wallacei | reverse complement strand
CCTGCACCCTTCATTACTTACCAATATTTCACTTCCTCTGTCCTCCAGTGGGAGTTACAGAGTCATGGAAGGAGGTTTTTCTTTGGTAATGTTTTAAAGAAGAGGGAGGCTGGGCTCGGTGGCTCAACCTATAATCCCAACACTTTGGGAGGCCGAGGCGAGTGGATTGCCTGAGCCCACGGGTTCAAGAACAGCCCAGGCTACTTGGTGAGACCTCGTCTCTACAATCAATCAAAAATTAGCTGGGCGTGGTAGCGTGGCTCTGTAGTTCCAACTACTTGGAAGGTTGAAGAGAAAGGATGCCGGAACCCAGAAGGTCGATGCTGGGGTGGCCGTGAGAGTGCCACGGCACTCCAGCCTGTGTGAGGGGGTGAGACTCCAACTGATAAAATAAAATAAAACAGAAACTAGACTGCTTAAACAGCAATGAAAAAGAGTCAGTGGATTGAGAAGGAATTTTGGAACAGTAAATCAAGTAAAGCCTCTTAAGAGGCAAGAAGGAGTAAGACCCTGAGCTCAGTGGTTCTTGGTTTTGTACTCATGCAACAAAAACAACAGTTATATACCGATCACTTTTCTATAGGCCTTCTAAACTTCCTTTTTATAATAATTGTCAGTAGTGAGCTCCATGTGGGCAGGGACTACATTTATCTTATTCACCATTGTTTTCATCACACCTGTAGTAGATATTCAGTAAATGTGTAGTTAGATATAGCAAGTGATTGTATGTATTTACAAGATGTAAGTCACAGGAAGAAAGAATTACTATAAGGAATAGAGTCCGTAGCATGATATTTCAAAACCTAAATGTGTCTCAAATTTAGCAGTTGATCAACAACATCTTTTTCTAACTCAAACCTCGAGACTCTACCAAGAGGCAGCATGTTTTTGTGCATGTCCAGTCAGTAATCCTGGACCCAGTAGGCCTAGTTCAGTCCCATACACTACTATTTACTAGAAGCATTAGGCCTCAGCCAGATTGTTCAATATCTCTAAACCTCGGTTTCCTGATCACAGAAGGTAGGAGGAAGATAGGCATTGGAGAGGGGTAATCCCATGGAGCAATGGAACCTTCTAAGTTTGTCAGGGAACAAAATGTTTGAGCCAAAGGCGGTATCTCTTAGCATCCAAAGATCTTCAGGATTCAGAAAAGCAAATTCAAACAGAGAACTGCCAAAGAGATATGCTTAGAAGTTTGCCTTATTTGTAACCAAAAATGATTCTGGATTATCATTGAAACTGCACATAAAACTGTTGTAAGACATTTGTTCTCTTAAATGCCTCTCTGATGCACTGATGGTCTCAGCCCAACATAATATCACAGAGTTAATAAGTAGCAGAGCTCAGATTCAAATCCAAAGCTGTCTTACAAATCAACAAGGAAAAGACAGACAACCCATAGGATGAGAGACTGAAAAATAAATTCACACACAAGAAGATATTTAATAAGTAATGAATATATGCAATGGTGCTCAGTATCATTGATTATCAGGAAAACACAATGTAAATGCACAGAAGATATCACCACACCATGACAGAATGGCTAAAACTAACTGTGAGGGTTGGAGAAAACGGGGATTAGTCTGAATTATGAAGTAAATAAGAAAAGGACTGACAGTGGTGGGAAACTATGTGGGGGAAAGGAAGGGAGGTGGGATTAACGGTAGCAATATCTGTCTGGGGGCAGGGAAACACCCCTTATCAACAAGGGTGCCTGAATGAAGCATATTTGTATACCTAACCCTTAACTGTACCCCACAATATCAAAATAAAAAATATTGATATAAAAAAAAAAATCACACTAAAAAAAGAAGATTAGATTAGTTATGAAGACTATATTACTCAGACACTGTATGCTGGGATGTCATTTGTCACAGCTTAATTTTTTTAATGTAGCAAACCATACTGATTTAACATAAAGGGTAAATATTACAGATCTTTAAGAGTGATTCTAAATAATAGAACATATACACAAGGAAAGCACAGGTAATTTATGAGGGCATTCTAAGAGACCAAATGCCAATGCATGTCCACAGCAATAAAGAATTTTTATCAGTTCAACAGCACCGGGCTGGAAGTTGAGAGCTGAGTTTTAATTACAGCTCTGTGATTGTCTAGGGAAAATTAACACCACTGGGTTTTACTTTTCAGTAGTCAAACGTGAGTACTGAAGTCAATTTTTCAAAAAGTAACATACATAATTCCTAGGTCACAATTGTTATACATTTTACAATAATTGTCATTAGTGATTTAACTGCTAATGACAGCTAAGATAGTATTTCTAGAAATCTATGTATGTTATATTGCTATTCTTTCATTTATTCATTAAACAAACATTTATGAAAAATTTACTACATACAAGGCCTTGGGGAAGCAGAGAATATTTTAAGACAATGTTGCAATGTTTTGAGAAAGGGAACAAAAAAGCACACCCATGTGATAGATACATACTAGTTCTGATTATGGCAGTTAAACATACTTATCTGTTGCTTGCTTACATTTTAAAATACTCTTCTATAAGAATATCACCTTACTGATTTCTCTCCTGACTCTGTACACTAAAAACTCCTTCCACTGAAGAAAATTATCAGGTTAAGAAAACAAATTCAACTTTACCTTAATATAAATGAATATTATTTAATACCAGTGTTAAGAATTATTGAGTGCTGGATTGCCTGAGCCCGCGGGTTCGAGACCCACCTGGGCAACTTGGCAAGACCTCATCTCTACAATAAATCAAAAAATCAGCCGGGCGTGGTAGCGCATGCCTGTAATTCCTCCTACTCGGAAGGCTGAGGCGGAAGGATCACCGGAGCCCAACAGGTCGAGACTGCGGTGGCCAGGAGCGGCCACTGCACTCCAGTCTGGGCGACAGAGTGAGACTCCAACTCACAAAAAAAAAAGAATTATTCAGTGCTTGCAAAAGACAGTCAAAAAACAAATAGTTCTATGCAGTCAAAGAACTACATAATCTAAGTATTTTATCTGACAATAAACAAGATATCAGAGGCTTTCTTTTTACTAAAATTGAAATAAGAAACACATCTCAAAAGTCCTGTTAAATACAGCCAGCAAAGGGCAACCGAAGTGTGTTCACCCAGTTCCTTATGCCTTTTTATTTTATAGATACTTGACAATAATTCAGTAGGAAGAAAACATTCTGGTCAGGAAAATTCCTGCTGACCTTGAAGCCCATTTGGGCTCTTCTTGTTTCACAAGGATTCCATCATTTTGTCTTCACTAAACAGTAACTAGGCAACAACAGACCAATTTAGTCAAGCAAGCAAATCATATGACACAAAATAATGCTAATAACTTTTATTTATTATGTACCAAGCACTATGCTAAAAAATTCATTTTTCACATGTATTTAATTTTTACTGCACAACTAAGAGGCAAGTATTACTATCGCCAGCTCACAGGTGAAAGATTGACAGCTTAGAGATAAGTAATGCCTCAAAGTTACAAAGCTAGTAGGTTGCAATTCTGGAACTCAACCTGAGGTTGGCCCAGCAAAGCCCACCTCTGAAGCATTATAAATAACCATCACTGCTGAAGAACATAGATACTGCAGAAAGACAAAGTAAAGGCCAAATTAAGCATTTTTCAAAGAATTTGACCAGCACCAATGGAGTCTGCTTATTTTAAACTCTTCCTTGTCATCTTACTTGAATACTACACTGTCACTCAGTCATTGAAGGAAAGATGGCTTAGGAAAACCATCTTTTTCCTAAGACACAGTAACTGCATCATCTCTTCAGTTAATTTGGTGGTGCTTTCAGATAAACCAGACTCAGTCAAAGTGAAGATGGAAAGTTTCACAGTCAACAGCCACTATCCATTCCAAGAAAAGTGCCTGGATCTGTGCTATGTCATTAGTGGGCTTAATAAATGCAGATGCCATTCACAATACAATCTGAAAATTTTCACAAATTTCTTACAACCCAACTCTCAGAAGTCTACAGGCTTAGAAGAAAACAACAGTCACAGACAAATGGAAGGTTCCTTTGGCTTGTAAAGTTCTAATTTTAGTTTTCAAATGAGTTTCTTTCCTGAATCTCTCCGGGATTCTCTTTGGACAACTGGGGAACTTAATGAAATATTAACTCTGCTTAATTTAAAGTCATGTCTATCAATACTGTGAACATTATTCCTGGTTGATAACAAAAGAGAATCTGATGTGTTATCACCTAACAGAAGTAATCACAGGCATTTGGACAGAAGTCAGTTATTCCCACAAATCAGATATTTCAATGCATAATTTAAAGTAATCATCCTCGTCCACAAAATCCTATGGACTATGAGAGTATATATCAATACTTATGATATCTGAAAAACTGAAGTTTAAATGCAATAAACTTTTTCACCTAAAATACCTGTATTTTTCAAATAATGGTTTCTTAAGCTAACTACAACTCCATACAACCTGCAATTACACATACGATAATAAAAGGATATTTTAGCTTCATCTTGGCCACACAATGAATTTGAATTTGTCAAATTTTGTTCTGCTTACACTAATTTTCAGATTGATTTTATATTACCATGGAAATTTGGTGTGCTACATTATAAAATGGCATTCTTAAATCAATAATTTGTATTCATCCTCACAAAATATGAGTGCTTCTTTAACTTTTAAAGATAAAATAGAAAATCTTTAAGTTTTCGCTTGAGTTACCTCTTTTCAGTACATAATCATTTTTAACAGTTTGGAAAAAAAAAACCTACCTATAAATGAAAAAAGCATAAATTAAGAAGTGAAGAAATGAACAGACTGTAAACTCCATGTCACTTGGGGGAGGAACTGTGTTTTATTCATGTTTGTAAGCCCAAATTTGACACCAATATTACACTCCAATTAGTTGTTAAACTAAGGTACATGCCTTTTAAACATTAAAATATTGCCTTTGAGTATTTTAAATGTTAAAAATATCTCTGTAAAGTTCAAGACTATGAGCTACAAAAAAATGCATGCAGTTGACTTTATGAAATAAATATAACTGTGAATAAAATAAGTAGAAATACAAATAAGATTATAGCAAAAATACATTACCCAAAAACACATTAAGATTTTTTCTAAAAAGCGTCTACCTGGTCCCACATGGTTTGAGTGAGACATTCTAATTAAAAATAATAATAATTAAATGATGTTTTATACACTTGGGAAAATTCCATTCTTATACGATATCTCAGGGCATGCTGCATAGAGAAAACCTGGCCAGAGGGGTGTCGTCTGCCTGTATTTCTTTAATTAATAATTAACATTATCCTATCCTGGCTCCTCAGGGAGTACACAGCTATAGGGAGTGTCGTCACTGTATAAAGAGAATTATGAGTAGATTTTCCCCAAGAGAACAATGTTATGATAGATTTTAAACAATACAAAAATATGGAGGGTCTGCTAACAGAATTGCCTATAAATACATCTTCACCCATCTGTTGGCAGCTTAGCTTTCTGTCATTAACATCAATGACCCAACTGGGGCTTCTGTCTGAGGCAATTGGCTTAGCAAATTTACTGAGAAAGGCTTCTTAAATCAAGTTAGACCCAGCAATGAGACAAGATGAATTGTTTTTAATTTGGAGTCTGTCCTTAAGAAGTACCCAGAAACATTAAGACAGAATAAAGTAACAGGCCGATGGCCCCTGTAAATTCAAACCCATGGAAAATGATGGACACCTCTTACATTTGCAAATACATATATCTTTCCATAAATGACCACCTTAATGAACTGATCTACAGAGAGATTAATCTTCTTAGTCTAGATAACAATTCATTTGAAATTTATTTTCCTGTTTGCTGTCTATGCTGAGATGACTAGGAAGTCAATCTGTCATCAAGAGACACTGACTTATCATATCCTATCACTGCTATCAAGCTAAGACTCAGTTCCTAATATATTGGAGAAAAATGAATTACTTGAAACGGGTACACATAATAATTCTGAAGCCAGAGCTCCTCAATCCTGTTCTAATAAGATTCAATCAGCCTTTTGTATAGAGGTTTAGATAAATACCTGCTTTGTGATCACCAACATGATTGCATATTTGATAAATTTGTAAGAAGGAAAAATAATTTTAGAAGTTCAGCCAACTCCTCTACATAAACTTAAGGAAAACTTAAGGAAACTCCTGCTCCAGGAAAAGGCACCAAAAAAAGCAGGCATTTGGAAATTTCTCAAGTCGTTTGCATGGGTTCAGAAACTTTGTCATTATCTTCAGCTTACTTGAATCTAAATAGCAAGCACATGATATAGTAGCCCCAAAGTCAACTTTAACACAGAATCTACCTGGAGCTCGCCAGTCTCCTTCATGGTAGCTGGATTCACCCTCCACTCACTATAGCTTCAGAGGCTGAATTCTGTCTTGCTGTTCAATCTCTCAGCACCTGAGGTCTAAGCTCACTGCCTAGTCTACTTTGTGTGTGACTTCCAGTGAATTCCCTAGTCAACTCCCAGGACATTACACAGGGTTGTGCTCTGTGAAGCTTGGGTCTTCTACTTGATTTCAACACTGAGAGTGTCACAAATCAGAAGTCCCCCTTGAAATGATGGCTGGTAACAGGCATAAAATGCAATTCAATTCCAAATACATTCAGCATCATTACAGCATCAGCTGTAACCATTGTTTATTTATTCTACTGTATTTTCCATATATTTTATTCCACTTTTACCAGCATCTAAAAAAGCATGAAATATTTAACACAAAACAACATTTACCAAGAGTTAAAGAATTTTTTTGTTTTTTTAAGTCTGTTCTGGTGCTTAAGAGTTACTCCATCTTTGTCAACATTCCCTTTATGCTACTCTAAGAAACGGCCTCCTCAAGACACTCATCTGGGATTTGGTGCAAACTAGCATTTAAAAGCATTGAGGCTGAAGCTATACTGCTTGGGTTAGAATCCTGGCTCCATCAACTACTCTGTGAACTTGAACACGCTATTCAACTCCTGTGTTTCAGTTTACCCATTTGTACAATGGGTTAATAACAGTACCTAACCCAGAAGGTTGATGTGAGGATTGAGTTGCTATTTGTAAATCACCGAAGAACATGCCTAGCACATAATCCTCACTATTTATTATAATCTGCCTCCATTCTAGTGCTAATTGTGGTTTTGACATCTATCTCCATGTCTCCGGTCCTCTCTAGTAGAGTAGATTGCTTGCTAGCCTACTGTTCTAGTCCTTCATGGGCTGCTCTTCTCATGCTGCCATCCAAACTTAATACCAGCAAGAAACAGTACCTTTCATTGGAGTGTGCCCTGACTGCTACACAAACACAAGCAGTGGGAATATGAAAAATGGGAATGAAAATTAGACAAATACAAATGGATAAGGAGATTCAGAAGAAAGAGAACACCTGATGTTTTGGAGTAGCATTAACTGAATGACTGTACACAAAATTTGTTCAATGAATGCTACCAAAGTGACTAGATATAACCTGGCTGTTATTAAACATCAAATTTAGGCCAAAACCAGGTCATACATAAATATATTTATTTATTCAACAAATATTTAAATTTCCAAGACACTGAGATATAACAGAGAAAAAAGAAGCAGGTTATAATGGATAAGAAACAAGAAAACAAAGTCATTTTACATGTGTTAATTCCAGTGAAGGAATAGAATAACTGGATGGTCAGTGAAGGCTCCTCTGAGGAACGAGTATTTAAGTAGATAATGAATAAATGAGTAGAAGCCAGCCATGGTTAGAGAATGAGCATGAGACTAAAAGGAGCCAGCTCGTGAAATGACCCTGTGGTGGGGATGAGCTTAGCATGATGGAGGAGTTGAAAGACAGGCTGAAGCCTAATGGATGAGGCTATGAGATAAGCAAGGTCAAGGTCACACAGAGTCTCACAGGCCATGCTTTAGAAGAACAGCAAAATATATTTTAAATATAGAGCACAATTAAAAAGAAGAGTGTTAAGCATTATGGCCCATATCTGTCTCAAACCACCTGGGTGATTAGGGTATTGTTGATGCTTAACAGGCACAGATCAGACAGATTACATTGGCTCTAGCACCTTGGACTGACTATACATATCATGTCCTATCTGCCATCATGGTGCTGGAGCAGGAGGGTAGAGTAGAAGCAAGCAATCTGCTCTACTGGAAAGGACCAGAGACATGGAGGGGGATGTCAAAACCACAAGTAGCACTAGAAAGGAGGCAGGTTATAATAAATAGCTAGGACTATGTGCCAGAGGAAGGCCAGAAGAAGGCATCTGAGTACATGATTTGTGTACAGACATCAGCCTTCAGTACAAGAAGAAGGCAGATGAATTGAATTTGTGAAACTTTGTAGTAACCTGGTTAGTCAAGGAGAGAGTAAAGTGATCGCAAATAATCCTCCAACTTCACACCTAAAGGATCCTATCTGAAGATGGAGAAGACATGGATAAAGAAAATGGGAAAAAGAAAATGGACACTGGAGATTACATAATAACAAGCAAGCAGATTCATGACTGACTTGGAGTTTTAAAAATTATTTTAATACCTTTTTCCAAACTAAAAAGAAGATTTTAAAAAGTTTAAACTTCAAAGTTTGTTCAAGAGCATCAGTCAAAATACTCTGCAGGGGGGTTTTGAAATAAATACCCTTTTCTAGTCCCTTCTGAAAAACTCATTTCCAATTATGAATACAGCTCTAATATTACAGGTGAAATTTCTTCTTAATGAGGAAAGAGAAGAGTCTGGGGACAGATGAACGAAGTTGCCTGGTTAAGTATTTAATTTTCCACTTAGCTTTGTAAGACAAGAGAGACAGCCTTAGTTCATACATTAATATTTATAAAAAATGGCATGATGCTTCATTTGGAGAGACACTCTAGAGGAAATGCTACAACGGCAACACTATTTTACACTTCTGGATTGCTGAATACAAGCATAGGTGTACTCCTTAAAACAGAGATTAAATCTCCAATTAACATGGAATTTATTTTGTGAAAAGTATCTTTATAGATACACTGCATAAATGGATGGCTAGGAAATTATAGCAAACATATATTTTAATTAAGGTTTGCTGCTTGAAAGAAAAATCTGAAATAATTGGTGTCTTGCATGTCTTTGCTGAATTGCTTAGCTATGAGAAATATAGGCTTTTGATAACAAGAAAAAAATCCTCCACTTTAACCATCTTCCATTTATAGGTGCATTTTTTAGAACATGAGATAACCTGAGTTAATTTTCCAATATTTGAAATGTTCCCTATATACAGAAAGTTCACTTGAATAGAAAATAGAAGAAAAATTACAACTCTAGTTTAGGAATGCCTTTCCAGTTATGATAAACACACACACACACAACATTTTAAAAACCTTTATGACAACTATTGTTAATATTTTCAATTTAATGAATGTCAATTATGTCTATTTGCCATAGGAAAGTGACATTTTGCCATTTTGTGAATAATTGCCTGAAACAGAAGTGAGAATATTCAACCAAACATTTATTTGACAAACATTTATGGGTTGTCAACTATGTATCTATATTAAAATAAAAATGCTCTGTTGACACTTTTGATTTTTTTTTTAATAGACACTTTTTGAATTGTGTCTATTCAACAGATAGGGCAGATGGGATAGAGCAAAGTTAAGTGACTTTTTCGAAGTACTAAGGTTGTGTCTAATCCAGTATACCAATTTAGTGGCTTCAATAAAATTGTCCACTGAGATTCCTCAATAGCCTGTCAATTTTGTAAAGAATAACAATGCTAAAAATAAATATCAAGTGGGTCACTAGACTGATCTTCCTATGTACTCAACAGGACCAAAAGTCCTTTGTGTGGTTCCTGAAAACAAGTCTAAAACAGAACTAAAATTCTGAGGCTTTTTCTAAATATATAAGAGAAAAAACAAAACCCAAGATTGAAACAAATCGGTGTTGCCCCAGCTATCCAAGAACAGGCTATAGGTTAACTATATAAACCAACTCTGCCCTGTCAGAAATTAATGGTTAAAAGCTATCCAAGACAAAGTTGATGCTGAGACAGTTCTTAGGATGACTCCAAATGAAAACTGCCAACATTTTATTTGAAATTTATAATCTCCAAGGTCTTTTAATAAATATGTTTCATAGACAACCTTAACATTATGTTTTCTGCCAACATTCTACCTGATTCCAGGTGTCCCAACACCAAACTGACCCCCTAGTCTAGCTTGTCTATACAATCTCACCAACCTGGAAAAATGCCAACTTCAAATTAAGCAGGGAAGTTGAGATTGGTTGTCCTTTCAGGCTGCAGATACTCTATTTACACACATTCATTCTCACAGGTCCTACACACCCACTTGCTACATTAAAGAGGGAGTTCTCTGTTATTTTTTGAGTTATTGATAATGGCCATTCTGACTGGAGTTAGGTGGTATCTCAGTGTAGTTTTAATTTGCATCTCCTTGATGACTAGTGAGGTAGAACATTTCATGTGTCTGTGGGCCGCTTGTATGTCTTCCTTTGTGAAATGGTTGTTCATATCTTTTGCCCACTTTGTAATGGGGTTGTTTGTTTTTTTCTTTTCAGCACATTTGAGTTCCTTATAGATTCAAGATGTTAGGCCTTTGTCAGACATGGAGTTGGCAAATACTTTTTCCCAGTCTGTGGGCTGTCTCCCTGCTCTCTTGATGGTTTCTTTGGCTTTGCAGAAGCTTGTCAGTTTAATGAGGTCTCACTTGTCTATCTTATCTCTTATGGGTTTCAGGTTTTATTCAGGAATTGGATGCCAGTTCCAATTTCCATAAGGGTATGTCCTGCATTTTCTAAGGTTCTTATGGTTTGAGGTTTTACATTTAGGTCTCTAGTCTATTTAGAGTTAATTTTTGTGTATGGGAATAGATAGGGGTCTTGTTTGAGTCTTCTGCATGTGGTATTTTTAATTAAATTTTTTTTAAAAATTGATTTTGGTTATGTTAATTTGGACATGCCACTTAGAATGAAGGTAACAGGATACTGCCGGAGGAAGGAGAGGGGACACAACATCAGTAAGGGTGTCTGATTTCAAACCAGGTGAAGTAGGCACCAAAGGGAGACCCAAACTTTACCTGTATGATGACCACTTGTATACATAATCCTGAATTGTACCCCACATCGTTAAAATAAAATTAAAATTAAAAAATTAATGTAAAGAAACTTAGAGTAGGCAGTTACATATGCAAGTCTGGAGTTCATAATTTATCAAAATAATTCCATATTATTCATTTAGATTGTTACAAGTTTGTTGTTGTTATGAACAACATGGCCATAACTACTTTTTAATATACATTGCTGCATATTTATCTAGTATTTTAATCTAATTTGCATTTCTTTGGTTAGTGATAAGATTGAGGATCTTTACGGGTTTGTTACTCTTTTTTCCTTTTATTCTCTGCCAAGTCACTTGACCATTGTATTAGTTTGCTAGGGATGCCCTAATAAAGCAACACAAACCATTTGGTTTAAGAAAACACCCAGATATTTTTTTTCAGAGTTCTGGAGACTAGAGGTCTGAAGTTAAGGTGTTGGAAAAGTTGATTTGTTCTGAGGCATCTCTTCTTAGTTTGGAGACGGCCTGTTCCTCCCTGTGTCTTTGCATGGGTATGTTGTTTTTGTTGTATTTGTTTTTTCCTCTGCGTGAATCTCTTCTTCTTATAAGGATGCTAGTCATATTGGATTAGGTTCCACACATATGACCTTATTTTAACTTAATTATCTCTGTAAAAGTCTTTTCTACAAATAGTCACATTCTGAGGTTCTTGGGCTTAGAACATTAGCATACACATTTTGAGGGATACAATTCAGCTCATAACATCCATATGCTTTCTCACATTTTTCTTGGGTTAGTTGTCTTTTTCTCTGCATTTTTAGTTATTTATTGAGCAGGTATATTTTATTATTATTATTAGTTATAAAGATGTGAGGTAAAATTAGGGTTAGGTATACAAACGTTGATTATGCAGGTACCCTTGTTGATGAGGTATGCTATTCCCTCCCCTAGCAGTTTCCCTCAACTGCCATTCCCACCCCCCTCCACTGACAGTTTCCCAATACTGCCAGTAGCTTTCTTACAGTATTATAATTTTTCAAGGTCTGCTTATGAGTGTGAACATATGGTACTCTGTTCTTTGTTTCTGTGATAGATCACTGAGTATGATCGACTCTAAATCCATTCAAGTTGCTGTGAAGTTCATATGTTTGTCTTTCTTTAGGACTGCATTATATTCCATTGTGTATATGTACCACATTTTTTTCAACAAGTCCGGCTTTGATGGACAACATGGTTGGTTCCGTGTTTTTGCTATTGTGAATAGAACTGAAACAAACATATATGTGCAGGTATCTTTTTTGTAGAATGATTTGAGTTACTCTGGGTATATTCCCCGTAGGGGAATTACTGGGTCATATGGAAGGTCAATATCTAGTTCTTTCAGAAATTTCCACACTGTCTTCCAAAGAGGTTGCACTAGTTTGCATTCCCACCAGCAGTGTAGAAGTGTTCCTTTTTCTCTGAATCCTCGCCATCATTTGTTTGTTATATTAATGATGGCCATTCTTACTGGGGTTAGGTGGTATCTCAATGTGGTTTTGATTTGCATTTCTCTGATGATGAGTGAGGTTGAGCTTTTTTTCATGTGTCTGTTGGCTGCCTTATATGTTCTTTTGAGAAGTGTCTATTCATGGTTTTTACCCACTTTTGAATGGAGCTGTTTGTTTTTTTCTTTTCGGTGCATTTGAGTTCCTTGCAGATCCTAGATGTTAGGCCATTGTCAGATATGCAGTTGGCAAATATTCTATCCCAATTTATGGGCTGTCACCCTGCTCCCTTGATGGTTACTTTTGCTTTACAGAAGCTCGTTAGTTTGATGAGATCCCACTTTATCTTATTTCTTAAGGTATGGGTATTTAGGGTTCTGAATAGGAATCGGTTGCAGGTTAAAATTTCCTTGAGTGTCTCCTGCGTTTTATAAAATTCTTATAGTTTGAGGTTTTACATTTAGGTCTTTGATCCATTTAGAGTTAATTTTTGTGAATTGTGATAGGTGGGGGTTCTGTTTCAATCTTCTGCATGTGATCAGCCAGTTTTCCCAGCACCATTTACTGAATAGGTTCTCCTCTCCCCAATGGTTG
>CAUYQG010101161.1:0-13069 GCA_963574415.1 Tarsius wallacei | reverse complement strand
CCTGAGAGTGCTCTGAGAAGGAGCAACAGGATGAATCATGGTGAGGGAATTGGGCCTCCTAAGAAGGAAATTAACAGTTTTCATTACTGAATTTGGAAGAGGATGGGCAGCTCCAGGACTGGCTGGGTTACGGCCGTAGGGAGCTGAGGATTTCCCAGGTGAGGGGCAGGCTCCACAGGCTGGGCAGGAACTTGGGGCTTGGTGGAGAGAAGAGGAGGTCCTATGTCTTGGTCCATTCTGGCTACTGTAACAGAGTGCCATACACTGGGGGGCTCATAAACAACATTTCTTTCTCATAGTTCTGAAGGCTGAGAAGTCTAAGACCAAGATTCTCACAGATGCCATCTTTGCACTGTGTTCTCTCACAGTGGAAGGGGTGAGGGAGCTTTCTGGGGTCTCTTTAATAAAGGTACTCATTAGCACTCTGCCCTCATGACTTGATCACCTCCCAAGAGCCCCACCTCCTAATACCATCACCTTGAGGGTTGGGATTTCGAATTTTGGAGGGATACACACACTCAGACCACAGCATCTTGGTGTATGGGGTGGAGCGCCCAGCAGGACAAAATCTAGCCATTTGTCCTTGCTAAGGAGAAATGGGGCAGAAAAAGGAGAAGCCTGGGAGGCTGGGCTGCATTTGATCCTGGGGGAGCGGCCATTTAGTATTTACTGTTGGCTTTGTCCATCAGAGTGGCAACAGAGAGATGGAAACAGACACGTACCATGGGGCTCGGTTTGAAGATGCTAAGGACAATGAAGGGGCTGTGACAATGGCCTACAGAAGGTCACATTGAGGCCCTGGTCTAAGGACAAAGCAGTAAAGTCAGGCCAAGAAGCTGGATTGTAGAAATATTTAGGAATCACATGGGCAGGACATAGTGACGAGTGGGATGTGAGTGCTCTCTTTGCCACCTTCCTGCTCTCATCACTAAGCCTGGTGTGTCTGTCTCCTTTTTTCTCCAGGGATGTGTTCCCCCAAGGTTTGCCTGATGAGTATGCTTTTGTCACCACCTTCCGGTTCAGAAAAGTGTCTCGGAAGGAAGACTGGTATATCTGGCAGGTCATCGACCAGTACGGAATCCCACAGGTATGGGCAGAACTTCCTTGTGTCAGTGGCTCTGGGCTTTCTGCTTCCCTTTCACAGGGGATGATATCACTCATCCTGTTTTCTCCAAGGGTCTTGATCTTGGGCCTAAACAGATTGAGAGTCTGGTGTATGGAGGCTCAGAGAATCTGCAAAGGAATGTCACAGGACCCGAGAGGTCCAGCATCTTATCCCAATGATAATGCAGCACTAGGCTATTTGGAAAAAGGAGACCTAGTTCTTGCCCTCAGAGATTCCAGCCTAGCCAAGGAAGTGGAAGCCAGCTCTACTGTCTTATGATACCTGCTATATTAGTGACATTAGTGACACAGCTTCATGATGTAGTAGAAGAAACTGGCTCAGGGTCTCATAGACCTAGGTTCAAATCTGTTATCTACTCCTTTCTTGGTGTGGCCCCTGAAACCATATACTTTATCTTATCTTTCTGAGTCTTGATTTTTATAGCAGTAAAATGGAAAATAGACAATACCTACCATAAATGGTTGGCAAAAGAACCAGATGAAATAATGTCCTAAAGCATCTAGAACAGTGCCTGATATAAAATAAAAGCTCATCAAAAGTAGTTCCTTTTTAATGATATTCTTCAGTTTTCCTAGGAATGAAGCCCTGGGTCCTTTCTTCACCCACCTCTGGTGTATTTTGGTTTTCAGTTCCCAAGAAGGTAAAACAATCCTTCAATAGCGCACAGTCCAGTGAGGACAAATCTCAGAATCAAAGTCATCAACACAATCTGCTGATTTGAAATGAAACAACACTACATTTTGTTCTCTGCCAAATCCAGATCCCTTTGTTTTTAGAGCCCTTGTGCCAACCAGGTCTTCGTCCTCTCCTGGGAAAATGAACTGTGTGAAGGCATTACTCACCTTCAGTAATGAGAGATACTGTCTACATTTTCACTAGGGGTTAAAATAAAATAAACACATGCTCAAGCAATTGGACTCCAACCACACTCATGAACTGCCCTCTCAGAAGGCAAGTTTTTCCCAAACAGTGAACTCACCTCCTGGGTTAAGGCTAGATCCTGGCATTACATGCATTTGCTTATCAACACACATGTGCTCTTCATATGAGCTAGGGAATGTTCTGAGTGCTTTACTAATCTTAGCTAATTTAGTCTCACAACCCTGTGAGTAGTTTCTACTATTAGCATCTTTTAGATGAGGAAACTGAGCCACAGAGAGGCTAAGGAATTTGCCTAAGTCTTCTCAGGTAACAAGAGCAGGGGCTGAGATTTAGACTTTGGTAGTTGGGCTCCCACATCTTGTGCTTTTAACCATATGCTCAGCTGGCTCCTGTTCTAAGCCTTTTCTGGTCAATTATTCTCTTGTTGAGTGATTTTCCTGTGGCATCCCTGATCATACTGAAGCTACATAGGCATGTTCAGCTTAACTGCTGAGAGACCTGAATTCGAATGTGTAGGAGGTTGAATGGAGATGAGATTCTTCTCCAGAGGCCATTTTTCTGGAGAGCAGGCAGCTTATCATGTTCCCGTCCAATACCATCTCTAGTGACACTGGTCTTGCTTCTCCAGTTTCTCAGGGTCTGGTGCGATGGGACTGGGTACCTGCCATGACATTCTTGTGGGGTGATCCTATACCACCCCCTCCGTCTGGGTTCTCTTCCTTCATGGCATTTGCAGAGCTGTGTGCTCCTTGTCTGCCGTGTCTATTTCCTCTCTGCCTTCTGTCAGAATCAGCTGTGGGCTGAAATACCACAGAGCCATGCAGAGATTTAAGTCTGTCTTGAAAGTCTTGAGGTTCATATTTGAAGAGAGGCACCTGGCAGTTCACTTTCATGAAGCCAGGCTTGGTTGAGTGCCCTCCACCGGAAGCATGGATGAGGATCACCTCCATGCCTTGGGGAAATACTGGCTAGATGCAGGAGAAATGAATAAAGGCCTGCAAGAAGATGCTCTGTGAGCAGAGCAGTTTTGGTTGCATATGCCCATGGCCTCTGTCAGTCACTGTAGACCTGCAGGTACAGATGCTCATATATAGATGTAGACGCTCATGATTTCATTAGCAATTTACAACTACCCTTGAAAGCTGGCCTTTCCCTGATTTGTCATTTGGAAAAACTGTGGGGCATTTGCTCCTTCCAGGTATGATAAAGGGACAGGATGGAGGCCAAGATGGCTGGAGCACAGTATGATATGTTTGCATTTGGGGAGCTAGTTAGAAATGCCATTCCATTACCTACACAATGACCATTTATATACCTAACCCTGAACTGTACCCCACATCTTTAAAAAAAAATAGATTAAGGGCCAAAAAAGAAAAAAAAAAGAAAAGAAAAGAAAAGAAAAAAGAAATGAGGTTCCAGAAGTAAAAGGGGACTGGATTTCACAAAGCCTTGTAGGCCAGTATAGGGAGCTTTAGTTTGAGAGTAGACACTGGCAAGGTATACAGCCCTAGAAACAGGGGGACTAATTAGGAAACTATGGTAGTCCAGGTAAGATGATGCTGACGCAGACGAGGTAGTAGTAGCGACACTGGAAGAAATAATTAGATGGATTCTGGATATATTTTGAAAATGCTGATGGATCTGACATATAACAAGTCTTCCCCACACCCAGTTAGCATTGATAGACACAAGGCTTTGGCCTGCTTGGTGCCTTCCTCTGTTCTGTATCATGCTAAGGATAGAACATGGAAGAGAAAGCCATGTCCCCAGCAAGAGCTGAAGGTGATGAAATGGTCTGAGCAACAATCGGCTGCTTTCTCTCACCACCAATAAGTACAAGAGGCAGAGACTGGGAGAAAAGGGAGTGTTTAATTTCTATAACCAGATTATAGGGAGACTGGTCAGCATCATGGCCAAAAAACCCATTCAAAGCAACACAAATTCATTTCAGCATTTATTCTCAAAATTCATAGCCCTTCACCCACCTTGAGTTTGAAGGCTGCGTGCTGTTTTAGCATGACTCAGGATTTACGTAAACAATTTTTGATATGTGACCACTGACATGACACAAAGTCTCCTGGTCATGCTGACATTTTAGATAACATTTTGGAATTTAGAATATTTTTTTTTTTTGCCGTTTCCCAGAGAAAGAGGCAATTGTAACATTTGGAAGGAAGAGAAAATTACAACATTTAAAATGATAGCTTTAAATTGTTTTAAAACAGAATCATAACAGTCTCCTATTCCCAGAGCCTTGGCCTATACCAGTCTGATGTTCTCAAATTCACAGAAGGAGGGAAGGTAGGCAATACCCCCACAAGTCTTTCAGACACACTTTTGGACTGCTCTCCTAATTATTAGGTGGTCTGGCTTGCTGGCTATTTCTTTTTCAGCACCAGCAATGGCTTACTATTAATAGATAAGGTTGGCCTTCCAGACTAGTCAGGCAAAGCTGTGCTGGGAGAGGAAAACAGGGGTTAAGGGCAGTGGGGAGTGGGGAAGAAAAATTGTGCACTTTTAAATTCAAGTGGCTTCTGCATTCAGCCTGACTCAATTACAAAGAACTGTTTCTTTTAACACAGTACTTAAAACTTTTCTAAATGACTGTTCTAATATAACCAAAATGTCCTCTTTTTGGCCTAAAACAGTGGTTTGGGACACATCACTCAAACACTTGTAACTATTCTCAAGAAACAGGAGACAGTGTTTAATAATGAAACTATTAGAGTATGTGTATTAGAAGTATTAGATTATGAGACAGTGGTTCATAGTTTTTTGTGTTTTTACCCTACCCAAAACATAAAAGCAGGCACTGCAATTACAAAATAAAGCCTAGTTCACTTTTTGTTGTACTAAAGCCATGTGGAGTCCAGACGGAGAAGACCTGGGTTGTGTTATAAATACTGTGGCTGATCCCCTGCACTGCATACATGGGCACCTTCCTTTAACCTCAGGGATCCCCAAGCATTTGTTCATTTATTCATCCATTCAATATGTTTCTATTGCATGCTATTATGTGTCATATGTTGTTCTAGCCATAGGGGTTACAGAGATGAACAAGAGAAACAAAGCACTTTTCTAAAAGCATGAAGTAGGGCAGACAATAAGCAGATGAATGAAAGAAATGAACAAGTTAATTTCATATACTGATGCGGTGCTATGATAAAAGTAAATACATCAATATACCTGAGGTTGTGAGAACAAATGACCAGGTTAGAAACCAATCATATATGTTTATCGGAGAAGGTTTCACTGCCATTATGTCTTTGAACTTACTTGCTTAATTTATTATAACTAATATTTAGAACAGTGCCTGGCATATAATAAATGATACATTTTTGGCATGTGTATTAATTCGTTTAATCCTCATAACAAGTCTATGATATAGGTGCTACTCTTGGTCCCATTTTACAAAATAAGGAAAGAGTACAGGGAGGTTAAATAAGTCACACAGCTTAAAAATTATTTATTGGTTTGAGTATAGACAGACAACAGATAGCCCGCTGGGCCTACATTTTTGAAGAGTGCTTTAATGAAGTGACTAAAGTTAAGGGAGCTGATGTGGTTAGGATGAGTTAAGGAAACCAATAAGGTAGGTGGAGGCATCTTGGGATTAGCAGCAGCGGGAAGCTACAGCCTGGGCCTGGATGGGCTAGGGGCGATGGTGGTGTTTACGGGAAATGGGGAGCTCTGGAGTCATGGGATGGGGAGAGCTCCCAAGGAGCCTGGCACAAAGAAGAACAAAGTCACTCTGGAGCCACAGGGAAACCGAGAGGGGTGGGAGGAAGGAATAACTTGTCTCTTTTCCTGCTCTTTGATCTCCACTCTAATGGGCTCCTCATGGACCAAATTCAACTAGAAGCCAAAAGTCCCAGGAGCTGAGGTGAAGAAGTTCTTAAAGTTCAGCTTCTCTGAGCAGGAAGCTGTAGGGAAGGGCAGAACATGAATATCAGGGCACATAAAGACTAGCCCCACAGAGATGGAACAAGAACAGACTCATTCATTTATCCATTCATTGATTCAGTCACTCAGTGAATACTCATTTTCCATATGTCACAGTATGTCCCCTACCTTTGGACACAGATAGTTTATGTTGCCCACTGTGGCATTCCTGACAACCAGCATGTTGCTTGCCCGTCACACAGGATGTCAGCGAATATTCTAGAGGGGATGAAGAAATGGGTACATGGATGAGAACCTATTTATTAGTTCATTTTTTAAAAAGCAAGCAAGTGTAAAAATTTCTCCAGAGTTTGCTCTGTACCACAGGCATTTTGTAAAGGGCTGAAGGTACCGGTGACCCAGTCAGAGGAGGCTCTCACTATCAAGAAACTTTATTCTGCCGGAGCTCCAACTTTATCCTCAAGATGAGAAACAGTGCAGGTTAACAAATGGGGGTCTCAGACTGGTACCTGGCATCTGACCAGAAGATGTAGCCAGTTCAGGGTTTTAAAAGACACTGGTCTCATAACTCAAGCTCCTCAGTGCCAGTTGTCTTGCCATCTCACAAAAACTCTCTTACCTGCATAGTCACTCTAGGCAATTGAGTTTGCGACTCCTGGGTTAATGTATGAGTTCAATTATTCCATTTAATACAGGGTTTAGGACATTATTAACATTGTAGTGAGGAAATCAAGGCTGAGAGATGTGAAGTGACTGATTCAAGATCAGACAGCAGATGACCAGTGGGTAAGAGTCACAGCCGGGATCTGACTCAGGCTTGTCAGGTCTGACTCCAAACTCTCAACCCCATTCTCTTTTCTTCCTTTGGTCCTCTGAATCTCAAGGAGTCTCTGATCCTTTCCTCCCCAGGTTTCTATCAGACTGGATGGTGAGAACAAGGCGGTCGAATACAATGCGGTGGGTGCCATGAAGGATGCTGTCAGGGTGGTCTTCCGAGGCTCCCAGGTTGATGACCTCTTTGACCGAGACTGGCACAAGATCGCCCTGAGCATCCAGGCTCAGAACGTCTCCCTGTACATCGACTGTGCACTGGTGCAGACGCTACCCATCGAGGAGAGGGAGAACATCGACATCCAGGGCAAGACTGTGATTGGCAAGCGCCTCTATGACAGCGTGCCCATTGACGTGAGTACCAGTAAGGCCTTCTGCAGTCAAGGTTCTGGGGCCACCAGGGAGGAACCTTGGCAGCCAGGTTTCCCTGATATCCCCCATACCTGCATGTACCATGTATCAAGTCATCACCTTGAAAGGTCTTAGAAGACCGTTCATGTTTCTAAAAGCATGAAGTAGGGCAGACAATAAGCAGGTGAATGAAAGAAATGAACAAGTTAATTTCATATACTGATGCTGTGCTATGATAAAAGTAAATAAATCAATATGCCTGAGGATGTGAGAACAAATGACCAGGTTAGAAACCAATCATATATGTTTAGCAGAGAAGGTTTCACTGCCATTATGTCTTTGAACTAACTGAAAAAACTGCCATACTGAAACTAAAGTTCACCATCACTCATGTATTCACTCAGTCAGTTATTCAGTCATTCCATCAATTATTCATTGCATATATATTGAGTACCTACCATGTGCCATCTGTGCTTAGTACTGGGGACACCAGTACACACAAAGGAAAGCAAGACTGACATGGCTCTGGATGCACAAATAATTCTAGGGAAAGACAGTTCCCAGATCTGCAAAGGTCATTCACACACACACACACACACACACACACACACACACATCTGTCTGTGTGTGTATATGTATACAAATATCTGAAATTAGATGGAAAGATTAATAGTTTTCTATAAATTTAAATACGGACTTTTTAAATTTCTTCCCTGATTGTAGAAAATTTGAAAACTATAGGAAAGTATATGGAAAATAAATGACAGTCATCCTCATTGCACCAGCCAGGGATAATAACTGCTATTAACTTAACATCTGTCTTTCCATCCTGATCCATCCATTTTCTTTCCTTCTTTTATTTTTTTCTTCTCTTCTTATTTTTTCTTCCCCCTTTCCTTTAAGTTTTCTTTCTTTCTTTCCTCTAGAAATACATACTTATACCTAGCCACAGAGACACATACACCATAAATGTGTGCATACACTATACATACACGTTGTATAGTGATCCACAAGTGCTGGCTTCAAGCTGAAGTCAACCTAAATTACTATGCCCAAGAGCATCCTCCACTCCCTGAGAAATAATAGATAACATGATTTGGGGATAGCTTTTCCCCAAATCGCTTATATATTCATATATGTATAACTGTAATCAAATATAGTGTCATTAGGTATAGGATGGATTTTTTTGAAATTTATGTAAATAATGTGTTGTATGTATATCTACATCTTGCTTTTTGTTTCATTTATTCAAAAGTATGTATCTAAAGCTGGTCACTGTGGTACATGCCTGTAGTCCCAGCTACTTCAGAGGTTGGGGCAAGAAGATTGCTTGAGGCCAGGAGTTCAGTACCATCCTGGGCAATATAGCAAGACTCTGTCTCAAAAACAAAGTGTTAAGGAAAAAAATATGTGTTTACACTTTTAGTCTTTCTTTTAGCTGTTCCTAATATGCTTTTAGTCTTTCTTTTTAGCTATTCCTAATACTTTATTTTATAATATGTTTTATTTATTCATTCTCCTGTAAGTGATATTTAGATTGTTTCTAATGTATCACTGTCACAATTAGCAAGCCTGGGGCCTTGAAAAAGGTGCCACATCTCCATGTACTTTCCTCATGGGGAAAATGTGAATTACACTTGTCTTTTAGGCTTAAAATATGATGACTTAAGAACATTTCTCTGAGGTATGCACCCTCAGGCTTAGTGAAAGAACTGTAGGGTATACAATTTTTGACTTTCTCACATATTTTAAATTTATCTACAAAGTGGCATTTTATATCTACCAGCAATGTATGAATATCTTATTTTCTTAAATACATATACAGATGATGTTTTATTGTTGTTTTGCCAATCTGATTGGCAAACAAGGGAATTAGTGTGGTTTCTTCTGCAAATACCTGATTACCATTGAGGTTGGAAGTCTTTCTGTGTGTCATCTTGGTTCCCCCTCGGTTTAATTCTGGATCATATCTTTTGCCTGCTTCACTACTATGCTATTGTTCTTTGCTTAATGATTTCTAGACAATTTTTATATATGTGGCATATTAATTCCTCCTTTGTGATATATGTTGCTAATAGTGCTTTCTGGTCTACCAACCATAAAGAAAAAAAACAGATAAATTTGAATATATAAAATTTTAAGAAATGGCGCTATGGCAAATGACATCATAAGCAAGGTTATAGACTTTCAAAACTTGCTTGCTTAGCTAAACAATAATAGTAAACATTCCAAGTGTATACTAATGTTTAAAATCTAAGCTAAAAGTGTTGGTCAGATTCAGAGCTGAGAGTGTGTTGGTCAGAGTTGGAAACCTGGGATTGGAGAGGCAGGAGGACACACACATGCTCAAACCACAGCTCATGTGCCAGCTCCATGCCCAGGCACTGTGATGGCATAATTAATGTCACACGCTGTTTGCATTTCTCAGGTTCTGTTTATCTGTTTGTTTGATCTCTGAAATGAAAATCATGTACTGTTTGTTTTGACATGCAGTTGCTGAGGGAGGAAATAAGAGCATAGATATGGAAATTAAATAAAAAATAATAAAAATTAAACGAAAGCTATAATGAGTATTATTCAGACTACTACTCATTCTAGCTAATTGTGTATAGACTCTGTGCTGAGCATTGAACTAGAGTGCTCCTTTATCCCATTTCTGATCAAATCTTTATATCCTTAGAAAATAGATACAGTTACCACCCTCACTTCACTGATGGAGAGAGAATCTCCTAGAGAAGGTGAGTGACTCATCTAAGATCACAGAGCCAACAAATCTCAATTAGGATTTCTGCTCAAACAGCCCACTCTCAATATCCATCTGCAGATCACTCCTTGACCATGACAACAGGCATCAAGGGGCTGGAGAAAATGGAGCTATGGAGTGTTCATGATACAAATAAAGATCGTTATGATCGCCCTCAGAGTGTGTATCGTGGTCACAAACACAACTTTCTTAATCCTAAATACAGGCCAGGGAGGTGGGTATTACTCCCATTTTATAGGTGAGGAGATTCCAACTTAGTCACATTAAGTGGCTCACTTAAACACCCCCGCCCCGGACATTCAGGCCGGTGAGCCCATGGACATATCTCTTTCCACACACAATGCCCTAGTGTAGCATAAGTGCTCAGTCCCCCCTCCCAAGTCCTCATCAAGTGCTACTAATTGCCAGCACCTACCTCCCCGCCTGAGAGTTTTCTCTGGCTGCCAGAGACAGTGCTATCCATTACCAAGCAGGCATCAACACCTCTAGGAGCAGCCTGCAGCCAAGGACTGGTGGCAGCTGGAGTATCAGCATCCCAGCTCCCTCACCTCTCAGCATTTTAACTCTGAGTCACATATTCTTGACCAGCCCCAGAATTTCCCAACAGTTTTAAACACTCTTAGTAATAACCCTGTGCTGACTGACTTTCTTTCCCTGACACACTTCCCAATTCCGCTACCAGTGCTTTCCAAATAAGTAAATAGACCACTTGTTCTTGAACGAGTGTCTCTGAGTGTATTAAACTAAAAAATACCCAGGCCGGTGGCCTCACCTCTTAGCACCTCCATTTTCTCATCTATATTACGGAGACAATGTCCTTCTTTATGGCTGTGTAGTATTTCATAATGTATATATACCACATTTTTTTATCCAGTCCACTTTCAATGGGCAGCACTGCACATCTTTAAAATAGAATAATAATGATAATAATAAAGAAAGGAGACAATGACTGACACCTGTCAGCACTGTTGTGAGGCTTGAGTGGATGACTAACTAGTGAGTGTGAACAACATCTAACAGTGTTGGGCATGTGGTGAGTTCTCAACTGTGCTAGAAGCAATAGAGTGTAGTGACTAAGAAGGTAGGCCCTGAAGCCAGCCTGCCTGGAGTCAAATCCTTGTTCCATCTTGTGTAACCTTGGAAATTTTACTTCACATCTCAAATCCTCAGGTTGTGTTGTTGTTGCAATTGTTCTTTTGTAACCAGGACTGAATTGCAGCTTGTGCACATGACTGTAGTTATGTTGATTGCTAAAATACTGAAATAGTTTTATCCCAGTTGGTAAACTGCAGTTTCCCTAACCTTCTGGTACCCGTCTCCATCTAAGCAGCCCTGGTTCTTACCCCTTCCTGGGATGTCCCAGACTGGCCTACTCTCCAGACAGTAAAGGAGGCTTCAAGGGCTCTGCTCCGGCTCTTACAGTCATGTCTCTTCTCTTCTGACTAGGAGTACCTGTGTTTATAGGTTGTTAAAGATGCATCACACCCCTCTGACAGTACCTCCGGATATGCAGGCTATGAAGATTCAATGGAACTATCCTCACAAAGTGTTCAGAACAGTGTCAGGCACATAGCAAGCTCATGTAGAATACTAACTCTTCTGAAAATAAGAGAGATGAAGCCGGGCTCGGTGGCTCAGCCTGTAATCCCACGCCTTGGGAGGCTGAGGTGAGTGGATTGCCTGAGCCCGTGGGTTCGAGACCCGCCTGGGCAACTTGGTGAGACCTCATCTCTACAATAAATCAAAAAAATTAGCCAGGCTTGGTAGTGCGCGCCTGTAGTTCCAGCTATTTGGAAGGCTGAGGTGGAAGGATCACCAGAGCCCAGCAGGTCGAGGCTGCGGTGGCTGGGAGCGGCCACTGCACTCCAGTCTGGGTGACAGAGTGAGACTCCAACTCAAAAAAGAAAAAAAAAAAAAGAGAGATGAGATGGTCCCTGCCTCCCTGCCCACACAGTCTAGGAGCTGGGGGGTAGGAAAGGTGCACAGGCAGACATCACTGTGACTGCATCTGTTCTCTGTGTGGGGGTTCCACATAACCCTGTGCCCTCTGCTCACACTCCTCCTCCTCCTGGTCCCACAGATGCCAAGGCTCTGCCCCTCTCATTTCCTGTCCAGAATCTTCTGTGCCAAGTCTACCCTCTGACCATGGATGGGACCGACCATGGGCCTTTTTATACTTCTGGTTTGTTCCAACAGAAATGAGTGTTTGGTGCCTTGGGGTCTTGGTCACTGTGTGAAAGCAATTTACCCTGAAGATGTGCCTGCTTAGCCATTCAGGTGCCAGCCCCATGGGTATAGAAACGTGGAGGGCAGGGATGCTGTGCTCTTAAGGATGAAGGGTTTCCCAGGAAGGTGACTTTCATCACCTCAGGGCTTGTTTTGAGTGAACAGATCAACACAGATGAACTTGGGGGTGACTTCTGAGAGGCTGACCAAGAGGAAGGCCAAGGCTCAGTGGTGTGACCATGGGGCAGGGCGTCTACTATGTGCTCAGATAGGCTCTACCTCCAGTGATCTTGGAAGGGACTTAGCCTTGGAGTTGTAGTCTTCTTGTCTGTGAAATGTAGTAGTAGATTCATTACTGTAAGAATATAGTTATTATTACAAGGATTAAGAAGTACAGTCTGAGTAAAACACTTAGAATTGCCCATTATGTGTAATAAGTACTTAACAAAGAGTAGCAAATAGTATTATTATCGTTTAATTATACATATTTGTGTAATTGTAGAATAAGATGGTTTGTTCATTATACTAATTATATGCATACCAGTTTGGGTTTAGACATTAAAAGTATAAGGCTATTTGATACTTATAACACTTATAAAGTTTTGAGACTGTCTTCATTTTGTAAATACAGAAACTTTGACCCAGTGAGGCTAAATTCATTCACTTAATAAACATATTTTATTGTATTCTTTACAGAAGAATAATGATATAAAGTGTAATGAACACACAGATCTTAAGTGTACACTTTGATGTATTCTGTCAAGTGCATAACCCCATGTAACCACAAAATATTTTAAAGGGTCCCAAATCTTCCAGCTAGTCAGGGATGGAGAGAGGAGAGTAAATGGGAAACCTTAACCCACCCCCCAAAACCTGCAGCCCCTGCATAGCAACCAGGCCCTTCAAGGCAGCCCATATCAGCAGTTGCTGGTGCCTAGGGGTTAATGTGCCATGGGGGTTGCGAGGATTCAGTGGAATTATCCTCA
>CAUYQG010101159.1:0-21633 GCA_963574415.1 Tarsius wallacei | reverse complement strand
GGTGAGTGGATTGCCTGAGCCTGCGGGTTTGAGACTCACCCGGGCAACTTGGCGAGACCTCATCTCTACAATAAATCAAAAAAATTAGCCGGGCGTGGTAGCGCATGCCTATAATTCCAGCTACTTGGAAGTCTGAGGCGGAAGGATCACCGGAGCCCAGCAGGTCGAGGCTGTGGTGGCCGGGAGCGTGCCACTGCACTCCAGTCTGGGCGACAGAGTGAGACTCCAACTCAAAAAAAAAAAAAAAAAAAAATTAATATATGTAAAATCCTCAGAATGGTATGGATGTGGCCCAGAGTGTTATATAAGCATTATTATTAATAATTCTTCAGAGAATAAAATATTTAATGTTGTACACTATAGCATGCTCCCTGGTCAAGTGTGATAGCTCAAGCCTATAATTTTAGCACTTTAGGAGGTGGAAGTGAGAGGACTGTCTGACCCCAGGGGTTTGAGACCAGCCTGGGAAACATGACAAGACCTCATCTCTACAATAAATCAAAAAATTAGCTGGGTGTGGTGTAATGCACTCCAGCTACTTGGAAGGGGGAGGTGGAAGGAGTTCCTGAATCCAGGATATTGAGGCTGCAGTTGCCTTGAGCATGCCACTGCACTCTTGACCTGCTGGGCTCCGGCGATCCTTCCGCCTCAGCTTTCCAAGTAGCCAGAACTACAGGCACGCACTATCACGTCCGGCTAATTTTTGACTTATTGTAGAGATGAGGTCTCACCAAGTTGCTTGGGTGGGTATCGAACCCGCGGGTTCAGGCAATCCACTCATCTCGGCCTCCCAAAGTGCTGGGATTACAGGCTGAGCCACTGAGTCCAGCCACACAGCTATATTTTTAATGACTACAGCAGTGTCTGGCACACAACAGGCACTTGGTAAATATTTGTTAAATTTACTTTTATTGTACTGATCACTTTTCTGGATCTCCAAGTTGGAGAGCACCACTAGTCAAATATTCTTTCCTTTTATATCTGATTATGGCATACCACAAAAATTTTTTCCTGTATTAGACAGTTCCTGCTCCTTTTACTTCCCTTTTAATGAAAAGTTTCTTAGCTCAAAATTTATTAATATTATATCCAATCTGATTGAAAGAACTGACAGATATATCATTAATCTCTTCCTTCCCTATTCCTACTATAGATATGAATTACAGTAAAAAGACCGCTTTACTGAAGAATATGCAAGTATC
Source organism: Tarsius wallacei (assembly GCA_963574415.1). NCBI lineage: Eukaryota > Metazoa > Chordata > Mammalia > Primates > Tarsiidae > Tarsius > Tarsius wallacei. The sequence goes on along the minus strand of CAUYQG010101159.1, from coordinate 20,431 downwards.
TGCAAATAATTCTAATCATATTTTTCATGCATATAAAATGTGCTTGAAATTAATTTTAAAAATTGGGATAGTTTATTGCAAGTTATAACATTACTGTAGCAAATCACTATCATATGTTGAATTTCAAGTTGATTCTAGGTAACAATCTAATGCTGTAAAAGATAAAATGTCAATGCAATAATACATTTCAAAACAAACATGAAATGTTTCCTAATTAGTTTGAATAATATTCAATTTAGAAAATTTGCTAAGTATTTTTCATGACTTTCCACTCTTAGTCTACTACAAGATGTTTTTCCCCTAAAATTCTTCTCTATAACTTTACATTTTTTACCCCATTTCATCATCTGCATTCACCCATATTCTCTTTTTCTGTGTGTATATTTCTAACATTCTCCTGTGATTGAGTTGAGATTATGCATTCTAAGCCAGAAACTGTATAGATTATGCATTCTAAGCCAGAAACTGTATAGATGATGCAGTGCCCTCAGGGAACCACATAAGGAGGCACACATGGCCATTTGACCCTCATTGGAGGTGATAAGTTTGATCACCTGGTCAATTGTGTAACCTCAATTCTCCACTGCACTACTGCTGTTTTTCTCTTCTCCCCTATACCTAATAAACACTCTATGGGAAGACATTTCAAGACCATGCAAATAACCTGTTCTTCATTAACATGTCCTCTTAGATGTTACATCCACTGATGATTTTTGCCTGGTCTACTCTTTACCATGACGACTGCAAAATAATTCCCCTGCCCCAACTTTAGCACTATCTCCGCATTTGTCAGTTAACCTTCAGCATTTTACTGTTAGCAAAATATATTCCTTTTCTATCCATCCATTCATCAATGATTGGGATGGTTTCATAAATTCATTCATTTCCACAGCCAATAATCATTATTGTATTTAATTATTTTGATGCTCATATTGTCCCCAATTCAAACAGTGGGAAATCCTTTAAGCTAGCTTATGAATACTGACAATAAGCAACCCATCTTATTTTTTAGCATTTCTGAATTTTTGGCATTACAAAATGTTCCAGATTCATCTTGAACCTACTCTGTTCCAGACCTGAAGCTAGACATTTCAACGAGTAGTGTTAGTAGTAGGCCTTGGTAGTTAATTGTGCCCCCCCAAATGATCATGATATTCCTAACCCTGTGCATGTGAGTTTATTTGGGAGCGGGGTTTTTGTAAGTTAAAATGAGGCCACATTGGATTAGGATAGGCCCTAACCCAATCAGATTTTACTGATAACAGTAAAATCTGAACACATACACACAGGGAGAATGCCATGTGACAATGGAGGCAGAGACTGAAGCTATGCTGGCACAAGCCAAGAAACTCCAAGGATTATGGGCAACCACCAGAAACTAGGAGAGAGTCATGAACAGATTCTCCTTCTGCTCTCCAAGAAGGAACCAACCTGGTCAGCACCTTGAGTTTGGATCTCTGGCCTCTTGAACTATGAGGAATAAATGTCTGGTTTTTAGTTTGTGGTATTTGCTACAGCAGCTCTAGGACACTAATAGTGGAAAACAGTACTAGGTATATTGTTACTACTTGTGTGACTTTGCTCTTTCAGCAATAGAGCTAAGAAATATATGAATGTCTATTCACATATACATATACAAAACACACACACACCCATACATCAACATATATATTGATGTATATATTTATACAGATATCTCTAATTCAATCCAGTGTTCTTACTTGTCTTTCTACATTCTATATCTGTATATCTCTTCTTCCACAGTTGAGAACCAGGCTCACAACATCAACTCACTCATTTTGAACAAATAATTTCAGGATTAGTTTGTTCATACCATTAAAATAAGCCTACAAAAAAGAGTTCAAGATTTGTTTACAATTCTTTCTTTTCTCTAGTACCCACCACATACTAAGGACATATAGTCCACTACTGTGTCCACAAATCACTCTGATTAGTCCTCCCTTATTCCTTCTTTCCTTTCTATCCTCCTTCAGTAGGGTTATAATATTAATTTCACTTTTCAATTAAGTTAATTTGTTTTAGCTTGTTTATAATTTTAGGTTCCCAGTCCTACTGATATCAATTTTATTTAACTTTTTGTAATACACAGGATGTTAACATGCTTTCAAATTGAAACTATATCAAAAAAGTATATTCCAATAAGTCTCACTCCCTTCCATCTCACATTTCCTTTTAGTTTTTGTAACTAATTTTGTTTACTGCTTCATTCTTCCTGTATACAAAGTTGACAATTAAGTTGGTGAACTCATCCTAGAAGAAGTGCCACAACCTCATTGCTGAATATCTCTGTGGTCACCTTTGAAGCACTCCCCTTGGGAAACCATGCACTGATGCCAGCAGCTAGTACATCCTACAATGTAATTTTGAAACTCTTTTTCTGGAATGGCCATCAGAGCTGTCATCGTATTATCCTTGATGTCCTGAATGTCATCAAAATGTCTTCCTTTCAATATTTCCTTTATCTTTGGGTAAAGAAAAAAGTCATTAGGGGCCAGATTAGGTGAGTAGGGAGGCAGTTATTTGTTTACTGGCTAAAAACTCCTTCAGACTGTGCTGTGTGAGATGGTGCATTGTGAAGCAAGAACTCCTTCGGGATCATTTTTGTACATATCTTTCTCATGCCAAGGTTTTTCAGTTAGTTTACACTCTGACCATCAGTGTGGAAGTGTTCCCTTTTCCCTACATCCTCTCCAGCACCTGTTGTTTTCTGAGTTACTGATGATGGTTATCCTGATTGGAGTTAGGTGGTATCTCAGTACGGTTATAATTTGCACTTCTTTGATGACTAGTGAGGTTGAGCATTTTTTCATGTATCTGTTGGCTGCTCATATGTCTTCTTTTGAGAAGTGTCTATTCATATCTTTTGCCCACTTTGTAATGTGGTTGTTTGTTTTTTGCTTTTCAACATGTTTGAGTTCCTTGTAGATCTTAGATATTAGGCCTTTGTCAGATACACAGCTGGCAAATATTTTTTCCTAGATTGTGGGCTGTCTTCCTGCTCTCTTGATGGTTTCTTTGACTTTGCAGAAGCTTGTCAGCTTGATGAGGTCTCACTTGTCTATTTTATCTCTTATGGCATGGGCACTTGGGGTTTTGATCAGGAATTGGTTGCTAATTCCAATTTCCATAAGGGTGTCTCCAGCGTTTTCTAAGATTCTTATAGTTTGAGGTTTTACGTTTAGGTCTTTGATCCATTTAGAGTGGATTTTTGTGTATGATGATAGGTAAGGGGCTTGTTTTAATACAACCTCTGTGGAAAACAGTTTGGTGATTCCTAAAAGACCTGAAAATCGACCTTCCATATGACCCCACAATCTCCCTACTTGGAATATACCCAGAGGAACTCAAATCACTCTATGAACAAGACACCTGTACACACATGTTTATTGCAGCATTATTTACAATAGCAAAAACATGAACCAGATGTGCTGTCCATCAAAAGAGGACTGGATTTAAAAATGTGGTACATATACACGATAGAATATTATGCAGCCATAAAGAAGGACAAAATCATGAACTTTGCAGCAACTTGGAAGGATTTCCTGAGTGATTTATCACAGGAACAAAGAACTGAGTACCATATGTTTTCATTCATAAGCAGACCTTGAACAATTATCATAATACTGTAAGAAAGGGATTGGCAATAGTTGGAAACTGCCAGGGGAGGAAGGGTAGGATTGGCAGTAGTGAGAACCTGTTGGGGTGGGGGGCACACCTCATCAACAAGGGTACTTGCATAATGAACATTTGTATACCTAACCCTGAATTGTACCCCACATATTAAAAATTAAAAAAAAAAACAATTTTCAGTTAAGATTTTCCCACTGTTTCTCTGTCGATGTTTATTTGGTCTGTTATGATTCTCACAGTCAGCTGATGACTTCGATGCACAATTTGATGAATTTTTGCAATGCTTTTGTCAGTTCTGCTTGTTACTGGTCGTCCTGACCTTTCTTCATCAGTGATGCTTTCTCTCTCCTCAGAAAAACATTGAATCCATTTGTTGACTGCCATTTTCTTCATGGCATTATCCCCATAAAGTTGGACTAACATGTCCCTGATTTAACTTCCACTCTTGCCAAGTTTAACAGGAAATTTAATGTTTGTTCATAGCTCTAATTTAAGCTGTGACATTAGCAAGATGGCACCCAAAAACATAAAACAACAATAATGAATGTCATTCAGCAAGACACCACCAAATGTTGACAGGAACATAGCTATGAGATACTGATATACCAAAGTTATGAAAACTTACTGAGCTCTTTGTACAGTGCTGCTAATGTAAGTGCACAGTGGCAAGTTCACAAACTTAATTGTCAGACCTTGTATATGCATGTTTTATTTTCCCTTTTTCTTAAATAACAGAAGTGGCGCCATATATGCTCTTTTCTGCTTTCTGTTTCATGTAACATTTCTTGGAAATCATGCCATATGTTTATAAAACTATCTGTTTTTTACTCAATTGTGTGTACGTTCCATCGCTTATTCAACAACCATATATATATATGTATATATATAGTTTCCCAATGTTTTGCAATTATCAATAATGCTGCAATGAATAACCCTGGCAAAATGATTTTTGAATGCCACAAGGATTGAACCTGGATTATGCTAATTCCTATTTGTGCAGAGTTTTATGTTTCACTCTCATGAATAATGAGGGAGGTATCGTAGAGAAATATTTAATGACATGAGCAAACATTCATTGAGTATTAAGAAACAAAAACCATACTATGAGATAGTAGATACAGTATGATACAAATTACATAAAAACTCAAAGAACAAATGCATGACAGGATTATGGGTGATCCATACACTCTGTACCCTAACACAGCCTTTTTGCTGAAAACAACAACAAATGCTAGGTTAAAATAAAATTTAAAAAAAAAGAATCTTTTTTTGAAATATATTTCTGGGTTGACACAGAATACTCAGAAGGCTCAAGCAAAGTAAAAATGGAAATCCAGGGAGGTAAGCAAACACTCCAATGTCTTTTGTAGTGAGGGATATGTCAAATCCTATGAACTGAACTTCAGTTTTCACAGCCATGTAGAGATTTAGCAGTGGTACACTAGAGGTGGTTCGAGGAAGCTAACTGTACATATTTTTTCCCCATTTCATGTTCAGTGACTTTGGGTTAGTACCTTGAAATCAGCCATAGTATGAAACTGAAAAATATGACAAATCAGAACTTTTTTTCCCTTGGAGAGCCAGTTTTGAAATATTTACCAGCACACTACTGGCCCAAGGTTTGGGAGATAAATTCTAGGGTATATTGAAGATAGGAAGTCTAATTGGATTCTCCAAATAAAGTTAGGACTTTAAAGAGCTACATGCTCAGTGTAAGAGTTAAACAGAATTATGCCTACCCCACAGAAAAAATGAGCAAGGAAATTTACCTGTTTCAAATCTAATGCTGGGTGGAGATAAATATGCCTTCTGTGAAAATTTAACCACAAGAAAACCCTCATGAAAGTTTATGGATCTGAAACTCATGTTACCTATGCAATCCAAAAACCTTTTAGTTCAAAATTTATTTGCGTGTGTTTCCAGGTTGACAGTATCCCCAGGCTAGATTCAAATGTAAATACTCTCTTTGGAAACATATCTTCATCTCATCCTCAGAAATTACCACAGATAATAAATACAAACTAACATACAGCAAAGTAAGGCAGCTTGAGTAAAAGCCAGTGGAAACAACAGATAGCAAAATAAGAACGACAGAAGTATTCAGTGTTAGGCTAGGCACAAAACAGAAAATAACTAAGTTTAATATAGTTAAAGAAATAAAAGAGGACTGCAAGTATGAGAAAGTTTACAAAAATGATGTAGTATACTGAATTAAGAGAAATGAAAATGACAGGATTTATATTAAAATTCAATGGACAGATAAAATGGAATAATAAACACTGTTAAAAACACGATTAGTAGCCGGGCTCGGTGGCTCAGCCTGTAATCCCGCGCCTTGGGAGGCTGAGGTGAGTGGATTGCCTGAGCCCGCGGGTTTGAGACCCGCCTGGGCAGGTGAAACCTCATCTCTACAATAAATCAAAAAAATTAGCTGGGCGTGGTAGCATGTGCCTGTAGTTCCGGCTACTCGGAAGGCTGAGGTGGAAGGATCGCCGGAGCCCAGCAGGTCGAGGCTGCGGTGGCCGGGAGCGGCCACTGCACTCCAGTCTGGGCGACGGAGTGAGACGCCAACTCAAAAAAAAATAAATAAATAAATAAATAAATAAAAACACGATTAGTAACACCAGAAGAAAGATCTGAAGAATTAGTTGTCATGGCAGAAATGATAAAGAAAGAAAAACTATACAAGGGTTTAAGAGATTTAGTAGAGGTATGGCTCAGAGGCTCAGCCTGTAATCTCAGCACTTTGGGAGACCGAGGTGAGTGGATTGCCTGAACACACGGGTTTGAGACCAGCCCGGTCAACTTGGCGAGACTTCATCTCTACAATAAATCAAAAATTAGCCAGGTGTGGTAGCACACGCCTGTAGTTCCAGCTACTTGGAAGGCTGAGGCAGAAGGATCGCTGGAGCCCAGCAAGTCAATGCTGGGGTGGCCATGAGTGTGCCACTTCACTCTAGCCTGGGTGACAGAGTGAGACTCCAACTGAAAAAAAAAAAATGAGAGATATAGTAGAATGATTAGAGACACACATGTGGTTAGGCTATAAAGAAAAGCATGGGAATAATAATAATAAAATTCAGGATAATGGTTACCTTTGGAGTAGAAAGAGAGGATTATGAGGGGCACATAGAGTTTCAAAGATTCCAGTAAAGTTTTATTTCTTTAGATGAATAGTGGGTACACAGATGTTCTCTGTGTTTTTATTTTTAAGTAAATTTTTTATTTGGGAATAAAGTTATATATACAGAAAAATTGTAAGTATAATATGCAGAGTTTCCAAGTACCCCGCATCCAGATTGTTCTAACGTTTATATCTTAATACAGTATCTTACATTAGCATAGTATGTTCGTCCAAACTAAGAAACCAATGTTGATGTATTATTATTAACTAAAGTCAAGATTTTATTTAGATTTCACCAGTTTTATTTTTTGTTTTTGAATTGGGTCTCACTCTGTGCCCAAAGCTGGAGTGCAGTAACATAATTACAGCTCACCAAAGCCTTGAACTCCTGGGCTCAAGCTATTCTCTCTCCTCAGCCTCCTGAGTAGCTGCACAACAAATGCTTGCCAACATGCATGGCTACTTTTTTGATTTTTTTGTAGAGACAGAGTCTCACTATGTTGCCCAGGTTGGTCTCAAACTCCTGGGCTCAAGCATTCCTCCCTCCTTGGCCTCCCAAAGTGCTAAGATTATAGGTGTGAGCCATCACTTCCTGCCATGAATATCCTATTTCTAGTCTAGGTCCAATTCAGGAAACCACATAATATTTAGTTGTCATGACTATGTAGTCTCTTCTTGTCAGTGACAAGTTTTTAATCTTTCCTCATTTTTCATGACCTTGACAGTTTTGAGGAGTACTCTTAAGATATTTTGTAGAGAGTCAGCCCATCAGTTTAGATTTGTCTGATGTTTTCCTCTTGAGTAGATTGAGGCTACAGGTTTAGAGGAAGAATATCAGAGAGGCGAAGTTTCCTCCTCTTCACATTAACCTGACTTCTCATGGGTGATGCTAACATTGATCATTTAATTAATATAGTTTTTTGCCAGCTTTCTCCAATGGAAACAGTAAAGTTAGCTCTTCCTCCTTTCCAAACTCAATTCTTTGGCTCACTAAATCTAGATCATACTCTCAAGGAGAAGGCAAGTAAGATCCATCTTCTGGAAGGGGAAATATATATGAAATTCTTTTGTAGAAAAGATTTATCTGTTCTTCCCCATTAATTTGTTTATATAATTTACATATATAATTATAAAATAATATATATCACTATAGACTCATGTATTTTTATTTTACAATTCAGTCTCAATCAAATGCCACATGCCTTTATTTTGTTGCTCAAACTATTACAGCTATGGTCACTGGAGCTCTTTCACATTGGTTTGTGTGCTGCTTTAGGTATGCTTCCTCTCTCTCTCTTTAAAGTACTACCTTGCCTTCCAGGACTATAAGATACTCCATGCTCATGTTGCATTCTCCCTGTACCAACCCAAGACTCAGTCATATCTTCAAGCAGCCCTGAATCCTTTTCTTAGAGAATGCAATTTACAAACCTGGATCTGGGTGTCAGGTGTGTTTTTGCTATCGGGCTATCACTGCTTCCTGGACCTCATAGTGGACAGAGCTAGCAACTACATGTAAATATACTAACCCATGTATATACATGTATCTGTAATTATTTCTGCTATTCTTCTACAGATACTAAGCTAAACCCAAGTGCATATTTATATTTCTAATTTGAATCCAGTCCAACAAGGTTTGTTCTAGCACTCCCCTCTTGCTTATTTTATCTGTAACATCCCCTTCTGACAGTAAGAAATGGGGTTTCTATCATCCAGCATCCATTTACTTACTTGTTCAACTCCAGGATATATGCAAAGTGTATAACTGTTAACGCATACTGCTATGAAAAACAAATATACCAACTGGAATACAGTGTTTCTAGAGTGTTCCCTTCTTTGTCTTTAGCTTTACATTTTCTAGGCACAACACCATTTTCCAAAGTTACTTATGTGAGTTCCTTTTCCCCCACCTATTCAGTAAGGTTATGTCATATATTTGTAATACAACTGGATTCATTTGTCACAGTCTGCACTCCATCCTGAAATCCCCAACATTAAAAAAAATTGCATACATTAAAATTAATCCCTTGTGATATACATTTCTATGAGCTTTAACAAATGCATAGAATCATGTATCCACCACTGCAGGACCATACAGAAAGTACCATCACCCTAAAAATAGTCCTTTGTAGTCAACCACTTGCCTTCCCCATCATTTGTAATTTCAATAGCTGAAATGACTAAACAATCAGAATGTAAAAAAATTTAAAAACATGATTTTTCACAGAATAAAAACTAAAAGTGTAAGGAGGGTTACTGTTTAAAAGTTATTAGCATTAAGGGCTTATAGTATATCAATTTAGAGTTCTAGACAGGAGAACATGCACCTAAATTTTTTAAAGAACTTTTCCATAGTTTTATTCTACAATGTGCAAAATTGTGATATCAATTTTGACATTGTTCATGGTCAACAGAGTTGGGTTACAGCCCTAAGCACACATTTTCTGCCTTTATGACATATTTTTCAAGGATGGAAACTTCAAGCTTTGCTCACAAAAAAGTCTGGATTGAATTTTTAATTGTTTACTAGGGAAATATTAAAAATGAAATTACACTATAGTAGCAAAGAATCTAGAAAATTACTGTACAGGCTTTTCAATTTGCTATATCAATTGTGTGATTATCGGGTCTTAACAGATGTGGTAGGATAGCTGCCCCGTTTCACAGATCTAAGGCATTCAATTTCAGAAGGAGAGCTTCTCAAGCAGATTAATAAACAATAAAAATATTCAGCTTGCTTATTTGTAGCCATCCCTCTCCCCAGTCACCAGAGTATAAAAGTTTCCATCCTATTTCAATTTAATAGTGTGTTAAGTTCTATGGGTCTCACATAATACAGGTTTTGAGAATCATGTCCCAAAAGGCAGTATTGTCTGGGGGAAGTGTTAACTATATAGGTCTATAGTACAATCTACCTGCTGGCAGTATTATCATCAGTTAAGAACTTTACATTTTTAGCTTCCTCCCCCTGGTGGTAGTGTCTGGGTTGATAACTTAAAAAAATACATGAAATAGCATCTTAAGGTTTATGGCTGCTATACTCAATTATAGGTAGGCAATTTGGAGACAGAAGTAGATTTAAATGAAATAGAAGCAGATTTCAAAATTCTTCTAATGGAAGCACTTGCTTCCTATAGTTGTCTTTTTTTCCCCCAAAATGCAATTACAACCATTACATCATTGTAAATTACATGCTGGGGTTATCTCAGTAGGTATCTGCCAAATGTAAAACTTACAGAAGGCCTTCAATGTAATAATGATGTTTTATCATTTTAATTACAAACTCTTTAAAAAACTCCCTAAAGTGTACCAATTGGGGTGGTCTAAATTAACAGTATCTCGGTAGCCCAAGGGTAGCAAAAATAGATTGAACTACAAAATTTCATCATACTTATAGCAGCTGTCTTCCTGCCTCTAGGAAGCTAAGTATTTAACAAAGCAGACAGCTTGGCATTGGCATCTGATTAGCAGTGTGGGTATTGTCAGATAGAATGTGCTTGGCTCTTTTGTTCCAGGGTTTGATTAGAAATCTGGAGAGCAGAGGCATCATGTAACTTTATGTTTAAAGCTTTGAAAGGTAAATAAATTATGATAATTCCTCTAGTCTTTTACCTGAAAGACTGATTGATGCTTTTCTAGTAATATGCTTTATCACACCCTAAAAAATTTAAATAAATAATTTTTTTAGGGGGAAATACCTCAAAAACTGAAATAGGCCATCTTAAAATCACTTTACTTAAGTATTTTATATACCAAAAATATTTTTGCAATGAGTGCTTTGTATATTAAGTCTCATAACTAAAATACTATTGGCGATAGGGAGAAAGAATGGTCATTGTAGCATATATAAATATATGATTCTATTTCTAAAAATATAAATAGTCTAAATGAATATTCAGAATTTTTTTTTCTAAAACTGTGTGAAAATCTTACTGGAAAAATAACAGACTTGTAAGAATAATATTATTTTGATGAAGGTGCCCAAACATTAAACTATAAAAGGGTGACTCTCATTACCTTTTCCCCACAAATTTCTTTGAAAATTTATTACAAATGATTGTGCTTACTGCCACAGTTCAAAATCAGTAGAGTCCATGCAAACAATCTACTTCAATGAGAAGTACATTCTTTTACTCTATCAAATCCATCGGAGGTAATCAGACTGGATGTTTTATTCAACAGGGCTGAAGAAAATTGTTCTACAATAGGTTAATTCAAAATGGCAGCATAGAAAATGCATCTGTCAGTGGGGATCAAATTACAGGGCAAGCTCCTCTCAATGCTTAGAAAAACAAGTCTGCAGTTCTACAGATTATGTGCCTGTGTGTGTTTAAAGGGGTGGGAAAGGAGCTAAATATCTGAGCTAACCTCCAATTAAAGTCAATCATAAAAACAGCCAATTTAATGAGTGCGGATTTCTTTGGGTAATTATAACACCAACCACTTTTTTCTCTTTTAAATCTGTAATTCTGCCTTCTTGTTATTGCTTGCTTTGTCATTAATCGCCTCAGGACCTTGATTTCCTAGCAACAGACTGCCACCAAACATTTGGCTCCTGTTCAACATTTTCTTTGTGAAAAATGGCACTGCTGTTGCCGCCTGGGCTGCTGCAGCTAGACTGGCTGTGTAAGTGCTCTAATAATGTATTCCACTGGAAAAAAAAAAAATCACATGATACAGGGTGCAATGACTGAGCTCAGTTAATTACTGAGCTAGGAAGTTTATCTATTATCTAAAAGCTGTGTTGAGGAAAAGGGGACTATAAGGATTAAAAAGGTATTCCTTCCATTATCAATAACTTGCAGGTCAGAATTTACAAATAAATCTTTTATTCTTAGGTGTACAAGTTTCTGTTTTAAGTTTATTTAGGAAAGAGTACAAAAAGCCAATGTCTCCAAAATACTGCTTGATAAAATTCTTTCTCTACAAAATAGCCCCAAACACACAAAAGAATCATAAAACAGTTTGCTAAAATTTTAAAAAGCCAAATAAACTATGTATCTTTCAGCTGTTTCTACTTGAGGCAAAAATCATTTATATGTATTAAATATGCTACAAGATATAGAATGAGGTTTTCATTCACAACATGAACACCAGACATGAAGAAAACAGAATTAAAAATATTGTGATTTGATATTGTGCACCTAAATAAATATTTAATAATCAAATAATCAGAAAGAGATACTTATCATTATTTTTGAAATTATTAAAGTGAGACAGAAGAAAAATCAAGCCTCATGATTGGAAACCCAGTAATAAAGTAGATATTTCGTTATTTTTTTTACTAAGTAGATTTACTGAGAGTCTCTATGCCTTAGAAAATACTGCCAACCTCAGTAATGATAGTTATAAAAATTAACATGGCATGTCAGATATGGTTCGCTGATGCCTTGCTTTAGTTCTCAGAAATATGGCTTTATAAGACTGGCATGTTTCAGGATTGCTGTCAGGATATGATAATTTAATATACCCAAGAGTACACTAAGTATTATGGAAGCATCTGTGAAACTAATAAGCCAGTGGACATACTGATTCTTACCAATGTCTACATACTGCACAACGGACTTCCTACAAAGTATAGTCTCAATTCAGCTCATCTGAAGATGTGAAAATACTACAGTCTACATTAAAACATCACAGTCACCACCCTAACAGCATGAAATAAAAACAATACAGAATAAAAATGAAATTAGGGAATACCTATAAAGAAACACTAAGCATTAAAAAGTCTTTAGTTACATTGAGATGGTTAAAATGTAGCTATTTTTAAAAGATAGCAAAGGAATTAAAGACATTTGAATGATTTTATTTTAATTGAATGATTTTACTTAATTCCACTTACTGCTAGCACTAGGTCCACAACATTGATTCTGATTCTCTACTTTAAACATATTTTTACAAAAAATAATTCTCAGTTGATATAAAAAAGCAAATATATATTCATAATCGGTTAAGTTTTAGAAACAGGTTCAAAACAAAGAAATTATTATGAACCACAACATGAGGCATATCAATCTACTGGGAAAATTTAAGATGACATTCAAAAATAAAATAATATCATAAAGATTTAATTTAGTTTATTATAGTTTTCAAATAAAAAGTACACTTACAAGAAGCTATGTAACTGTAAAAAATTATTTTTGAGGGATAAATAATGGAATAGATGGTGCTGGTTTATTTTATGTATGCGTTTCTGGAAAAGAGAAACTAAAAAAATTTTGGTGAGTTATTCTACATGTGATATTTTACTTGTTACTATTTGTCATGACCCTTCAACAATAACATAACAGTACAAAATAATCTTAAATTATTTATATAATGAAGATAAATAAATACTTTGAAAGATAAATATAAAAATTAATTAGTCAGGACAGCAGAGTTTAACAGGGTTGAGAGATTGGGCAGAAATTAGATGTTTGGAGTGAGGGTGCAATGGAGAAGATGAAAGAGTTACAGGAAAAAGTATCCAAGGCTTATCACAATTTAAAGAAAAACTTGTGCCAGAAATGTGTACAGAAAACAAGATAAATAAAATTTGGAAAAGCAGTAATATATCTTTCAGGACATCTTCAACTATAGGATTTACTAATATCCTTAATAACATCAGGACAATAGTAGTGAAAATGATAATATGAATATGTGCCAGAAATCTAGAGTTCCCAGAAACTATCTTCAAGGGGTAGAAATAAAACATGATACACTTTAGAAATTAGAGTCAAAAGAGCCCTATCATACACATAAAAAACACATATTGGTCTGAAAATGGGTAATAAGAAGTATGGAGTTACATAAGAACTTGCCTTCTTGGTAAATACTAGAAAGAAGGAAGGCTGTTTTCTCATTTTTTCATCCCACTTTACCAAATAATTTTTTTCTTTTAGCCAGAGGTCTTACTCTCTTGCCCAGGTTGAAGTGCAGAGGCACAATCATGGCTAACTGCAGCCTAAACCTGCTAACCAAATGGGCTCAGGCAATCTTTCTTGCATTAGCCTCCTGAGTAGCTGGACCACCATGCCTGGTTACTTTTTTTGATTTTTTTTTTTTTTTGAGTTGGAGTTTCACTCAGTCGCCCAGACTGGAGTGCAGTGGCTGCTCCCGGCCACCGCAGCCTCAACCTGCTGGGCTCCGGCGATTCTTCTGCCTCAGCCTTCCCAGTAGCTGGAACTACAGGCGCGCGCTACCACACCCGGCTAATTTTTTGTTTTACTGTGGAGATGAGGTCTTGCCAAGTTGCCCAGGTGGGTCTCGAACCCGCGGGCTCAGGCAATCCACTCACCTCAGCCTCCCAAGGCGCGGGATTACAGGCTGAGCCACCAAGCCCGGCTGATTCTTTAAAAAATAGAGACAAGAACTTGCTATGTAACACGTCTAGGTTGGTCTCAAACTCTTGGGCTCAAGCAACCCTCTGCCTTGGTCTCCTAAAGTGCTGGGATTATGGGAACGCGCTACCACGCCCAGCCAAATAAACTTTTTTAAAAAAACGTTATCTACTACATGACATCTACCCAAACCAGAAAAAGAGAAAAAAAAAAAGATATTTCTAAGAATAACTGATACCAAAACATGGTAGCATTATATAATGAAGACACAAATGAGTCCAAAAGTTTAAAAGACCCTTTTTAATAATACCTGCAAATAGAGAAATAGGTAAGAACAAGAGATCAGAATAGACTTATTATGAATTTTATTACATATTCAATGAACAAAGACGTAAATATATTCTTTGTCTAATTACGAACAATTGTATCATTTGTAGCCACAATACCTAGATATCATTGAAGCTATTTTGAGAGACATGGATATAAGATTAAATACAGGCTGTATGGAGCACTACTGATAATGGGTCCAACATGTCTTCTTGTGATGATGTGAATACTCTACAATAAGATTATGGTGATGGTAGTAGAACCCTTTAAATGCACTAACAACCTTTGAATTACATACTTTAAATGGGTAAACTTGATGGTACATGAACATCTCAATAAAGATGTTAAAAAGTGATTAAATTCAATTTTATTTATCTGAAAAGATAGTGGCAACTAAACATATGGGGTAAATAATATTAAAACTATAAAGATTTTACGATATGTTCAGGAAACATGCTGGAAAACAAATACCCTTCTACCGATAGATACTCAATTGTTTATGCCCAGTTTACACATGATTTCAGAGATATGACAACTAGCACATAACAATGTACACTACTGGCCAGGCTGGGTGGCTCAGCCTATAATCCCAGTACTTTGGGAGGCTGAGGCAAGTGGATTGCCTGAGCCTGCCAGGTCAAGACCAGACCCGGCAACTTGGTGAGACCTTGTCTTTACAATAAATGAAAAATTAGCCAGGCATGGTAGCGTGTGCCTGTAGTTCCGGCTACTGGGAAGGTCAACACTGGGGTAGCCATGAGTGTGCCCCTGCACTCCAGCCTTGGCTATGGAGTGACACTCCAACTCAAAAAACAAACAAAAAAATGTACACTGCCATTATAATGTCTATAAGTGTTTCCTCCCTTTGTCATGTTTATTAAAGGGATTTAGTAAAGATTTCATTTTTCTTAAGCAATTGCTAATTGGGCTAAAATATATAAACAGAAGTGAAAATATTTCAGTAAATAAATTGTTAATTCATTTGCTGCTCTGTATAAGTGCCTACTGTGTTAACAACTAAATGCTATACATAGGTTTATTTTCTTATTATTCTGAGGCAGTTAGCAAATAGTGTGATTTCCAATCTTATATAAAAGTCCCAGACTTCATTATAATGCCACAAGTCCACAACACAAAATCTTCCAATCTTTATCTTTAGGGCTCTAAGTTTCTATAATGAATACCATCCTAATTATTTTAAGTAAAGAGATTATTCTGTGAAGAATAACATTACTTTAATATTCCCAAAGACTTCTTTTCACTCTTGGTAGAGACTTTAACTTTTGGTAGCTGCCAAACCCTTAAGAAAAATTACAAAAATATATTAGTAAATTCTCCAAATTAGAGAAAATCTTTAAGTATAAAAATCACAAAGTTGTTCCATAAAAAAGATGTTATTAGAATTTCTAGAGAAATTGAAAATAAACAAATAGGATTTCTACAATCACACTCTCACTTGCACATTTATCTAGTAAGGATCAAAGATTGTTCTTATTAAGGCGGAAATAAGGACAGCAAATCACTTGTGTAATTCACTGAATATCAATAACATACGGAAATAAAAAAAATTAAAAATTAAACTCTAATGCTAATACTTAAAAAGCAATAAAATTCTTTCTTTTTTTGGTACAAGCATACCTTATTTTATTACATTTAGCAGATATTGTGCTGTTTTATAAATTATAAGGTTTGTGGCAACCTATAGAGTGCCATTTATTCCAACAGAATGTGCTCACTTTGTGTCTCTGTGTCAATTTTGGCAATTCTTGCAATATTTCAAACTTTCATATTATTATTGTATCTGTTATGGTGATCACTGATCTTTAATATTATTACTATAATTGTTTTGGGATGACACAAACCACACCCACAGAAGACAGCAAACTTAACTGATAAATGTGTGTGTTCTTACTGTTCCACCAACTGGCCATTCTCTCTCTCCCTCTCCCCTGGCCGCTCTATTCTCTGAGAAACAACCATACAGATATTAGATCAATTAATAACCCTACATGACCTCTAAGTGTTCAAGAGAAAGGACGAGTCACATGCCTCTCACTTTAAATCAAAAGTTAGAAATGATTAAGCTTAGTGAGAAAAGTATGCTGCTAGGCAAGACAGACCGAAAGCTCGGCTTCTTACACCAAAGAGCCAAGTTGTAAATGCAAGGGGAAGTTTCCTGAAGGAAATTAAAAGTTCTACTCCAATAAACACATAAATGGTAAGAATGTGAAACAGATTCATTGCTGATATGGGGAAAGATTTTGTGGCCTGGATAGGTGATCAAACCAACCACAACATTCACTTAAGCCAAAACCTTATCCAGAGCAAGACCTTTGAGAAAGCTGCAGAAGAAAAGTTTTAAGCTAGCAGAGGTGGGTTCATCAGGCTTAAGGAAAGAAGTCATCTTCATAACATAAAAGTGCAAGAGGAAGCAAGTGCTGATAGAGAAGCTGCAGCAAGTTATCCACAAGATCTTGTTAAAATAATTGAGGATGACCACACTAAACAACAGATTTTCAATGTAGACAAAATAGCCTTTTATTGGAAGATCTGGGACTGAAAGCTAGAGAGCAATCCATGCCTGGCTTTGAAGCTTCAAAAGACAGGCTGATTCTCTTATTAGGGAATAATGCAGTTGGTGACTTTCAGTTGAAGTCAACGTTCATTTTTATTTTGAAAATCCAAGGACCCTTAAGAATTAGACGAAATCTACTCTGCCTCTGCTCTACTAGTGGAACAACAAGGCCTGGATGATAGCACATCTGTTTACATCATGGTTTTCTGAATATTTTAAGTCTACTGTTCAGACCTACTGCTCTGAAAAAAAGAGTCCTTTGAAATATTACTGCATATTAACATCGCAACAGGTCAACCATGAGTTCTGATGGAGATGTACAAGAAGATGAATGTTGTTTCCATGCCTGCTAACACAACATCCATTCTTCAGCCCACTGATCAAGGTGTAATTTTGACCTTCAAGTATTATCATTTTAGAAATACATTTTGTAAGGCTATAGCTGCCATAGAAAGTCAGATTCCTCTGACAGACCTGGGCAAAGTCAATGGAAAAATCTCCTGGAGAGGATTCACTATTCTAGATGTCATTAAGAACATCTGTGATTCACAGGAAGAGGTAAAAATATCAACATTAACAGGAATTTTTAAGAAGTAGATGCCAACCCTCACGGATGACTTTGAGGAATTCAAGACTTCAGTGAAAGAAGTTAATTGCAAGTGTGGTGAAAACAGTAAGAGAAACAGAATTAGAAGTGGAGCCTGAAGATGATAGTGAATTGTTGCAATCTCATGATAAAACTTGAAAGGATAAGGAACTGCTTCTTATAAATGAACAAAGAAGGTGGTTTCTTAAGATGAAATGTATTTCTGGTGAAGATGCTATAAACATTGTTAAAATGACAACAAGGGATTTAGAATATTTCATAAACTTAGTTGATAAAGCAGCAGCAGGGTTAGAGAATTGACTCCAATTTTGAAAGAAGTTCTAATGTGGGCAAAAAGCCATTAAACAGCATTGCATGCTACAGCAAAATATTTTGTGAAAAGTCAATTGATGTGACAAACTTCATTGTTGTCTTATTTGAAAAAACTGTCACAGCTACCCCAACCATCAGCAACTACTAAGTCAGCAGCCATCAACACTGAGGCAAGACCCTTGACAAGCAAAAACATTATTACATGCTGAAGGCTCCTATGATCATTAGCAGATTTTAGCAATAAGGTATTTTTAATTAAAGTAAGCACATTTTAAAAGATATAATGCTATTGCACACTTTAGGGTATAGTATAGTGTACACACAACTTTTATAAGCATTGGGAAACAAAAAGTTCATGTGACTTGCTTTATTGTGGTATTTGCTTTATTGTGGTGGTCTGTCTCCAAGGCATGCCTGTATTCTCCATATATTACATCTGAGTTAAACAAAGATATCCTTACTGTATAGTTTGGGCTTACATGAAGGGATGTCAAATTGGCATATAAAATTCTAAACCCCTGCATGACAAAGATTCATATGTATTAAATGTCAGGAATTTTACAATAACATGAAAAGCTCTAGAAACAACCCCACATATTTCTTTTCATTTTATTCTTTGAATTTATAAATGAAATAGTTAAGGTCACCTGCAAGGACATTTTCAAATAAAAGCTTAACAAATCACAGTTAATCCCTAATGAAGTCAATGAAGCAGTCCAGAATAGATGGTTAAAAAGAAGTAAAAATACAGGAATAAAGTCATATGGTAAACTCTGATTTGGACTATATAATGGGACTTCTAACTCATAAGAGTTGAAAAACTGTACTTGGAACAATAATAAATAAAAGGCCAGAGTAGTTCAGACATTCCACCTCTTTAATAATCTCCGAATATTATAAAGATTAGTTAATAAATTCCAAAAAATACTTTGAACTGTATTTAAATGATATAGAAGAACTGTGACTTACTATTAATGATTTGTCATTTACAGAATAGCTTGAATATTTTTTTAAAAAACATTAGGGGCTAGGCGCCGGGGCTCAAACCTATAATCCCAGCCCAGAGGTTTGAGACCAGCCCCGGCAACTTGGAGACCTCACCTCTACAACAAATAAAAAAATTATCTGGGCATGGTGGCACATGCCTGTGGTTCCAGCTGCTTGGAAGGCCGAGGCGGAAGAATTGCCAGCAGGTTGAGGCTGCGGTGGCCATGAGCGTGCTGAGCGTGCCACTGCACTCCAGCCTGGGCGACAGAGTGAGAATCCGACTCAAAAACAAACAAACAAACAACAACAACAAAAATCATTTCACTTTTTCTTTCAAAGTATATTTATTATAACAGTATAGTTTTCAAAGATTTGTTCTATTACAAAGGTTTGTTCCATTGTCTAAAAATGTTTGAGACAATTGAACTTAAGTAATTGAAAATAAGTTAGTAAAACCTTTTTTAAAATCATTAGTGGTCAAGAAGTTTTTGGTTTTTTTGGGGGGGGCAGTAAATCTCTAACAGATATGCTAAAATAATATTTTCTCTCTCTCTCTCTCTCTCTCTCTCTTTTTTTCCCCTCTTCAATTTCTATGGGGTTATCATTTCAAAACAAATTCATTCACTTTCACTAGAAACTTTCTCAAATCTTTTCATGACAGAGTGAAGAATACCAGATGACTCATTCTAAATTTTGAGCATGAAATAATCTTTTAAAAAATTCTGGTCACATTTTAGTGTAAAAAATTCTAGTTATCTTTTAGTGTCTTTACTGGCAAAAGACAACAAAATCCTAAAATATAGCAATTATTTTCTTCACTATATGTTCGTTTTAACCTGTTATTCAGTGTACACAGACCATACTAATGACATGTAAAATTTCAACTATATGACTTCTTAAAATAGATTTCTTACAATTTATCACACCATCTTATTTTAAAGCTTTTAGTTATTGCTTTCAGATTACTGAAAAGTTTAATTATAACTCAGTATAAATAAGAGTTTTACTAGGATAAATTATTATTCATGGCATAGCTATAGAAAACCCAACTAGGCTGAAAAAAAAGCAGGAGATGTAAAACCTAAACACTTGTTAAGATTAAAACTTATCAATTATATACAAATACTTTTATTTCTTCCCAAGTATTAATTCTATTCTTTGTCTCCAAGGTTGCATACTTCTCCAAATCATGTTTCTTCTACTGGCCTATGATCATACTCCTCTTATTCTAGAAGCAAACACCAGTTACACTTGAAAACTCTATTCTCACAAAAACCATGATCCCCCAAATGGTAAAATTATAGGCTGAAAATGGATAAAAGTGATAAAATAAATGCAGACAGGAAAAAGAAGACCTATAATAAGAAATAGAAACTGCGCCGGGCTCGGTGGCTCAGCCTGTAATCCCGCGCCTTTGGGAGGCTGAGGTGAGTGGATTGCCTGAGCCTGCGAGTTCGAGACCCGCCTGGGCAAGCGAGACCTCATCTCTACAATAAATAAAAAAAAAAATCAGCCGGGTGTGGTTGCGC
>CAUYQG010101158.1:0-26260 GCA_963574415.1 Tarsius wallacei | reverse complement strand
TTTCAGGGCTTAGAGTGTCATAGACATTTTCATTAATTATTAATATTCAGAATACTGGACTTCTGTCATCTGCATGAATTCCCATACTACATTTGGGATAAAAAATGAATTTTCCCTTTAAATGCAGGCTTTGAAGCATTTCTTGTTTTTTTCTATCATATTTTAAATGAAGAATTTCTTGTATTTTTGCCTCCCATACTAAGCATAAACCCTTCCTGTGCTTTTCAGCTAAACCAGGTCCCCCCCTCACGTGTGAAACTCAGTTGAAAATCTAACTTCTCCATAAAACCATTCTTGCCTTAGCCCTGACTCAAGGACCTGACTTTTCCCATTTCCCTGGGTACTGAGCCAACATTGTTTTGCTGCATTATGTGATTGTTTATATACGTGTGACATAGTCACATGTACGTATGTACTTGGTCTCATCCAGAATCAGAAGCACTCAAGGAAAGACAGCATACCTCCTCTTTCCCTAATAACCCCCAAAGTGCTCATAACCATGCTGTGCCCACAAAAGGGAATCAGTAAACCTGCTGCAATTGATTGCAGATGCCTTTCCTCACCACATTTCCCGTACGTGGTCTCCTGCAGAGCTCTGTCTAAAGTAATGGAGGCTTGGGATTTGTATTCTCATTATGCTAATGATTATTACTTCCTTTTTTTAAAAAAAAAAAACTGGTTTTGGGATCCAAGCTAAGCATGCTATTTTCTGCACACCACCCAGTGATTCTCATTTAGCAGCTGCCTTTGAGTCTTCTGCTCCCTTTGGTCATCCTTCTCTCCCCAGTAGTAGAAGGATGAGAGGAAGTTGCAATATTTACACTGAGATGGAGAGCCTTGAGCACTTGAGCCCTAGGCTGCCTCTGGACTTAACGTTTCTGTTCAGCTGCTCTGGTTTTTCAGCAAAAGCCATCAGAAATCAAGTTTGCGCTTAAAGAGCGGCTTCCTCGGTAACTTCCTTTTCTTGATACTCCCTGCTGTGTTTCTTGCTATCTGGAATTCTGTCAGCAGGGTAGCAAGCCAAGAGGCACCACTAACCCTAGTTCATTTCCTGTTTCGAATTCCATATTCTCCCATGGAAGATGAGTTCGCTTTTCAGAAAAATCTATTTTAGTAAAATCACCCAGGAATCATTGTTAGGCTTTCAGCTGTGAAACAACTTCAGAGAATGTGTTATAGCAGAGTAGGTGCCATTCTTTTGAAGAGTTTAGATTTTCTGTTTATGGAGAACAGTTCTTAGAACTTTTGTGCTTGACTGAAAGTATGAAACACTTTTCCTCATTTCTTCAACATCAATTATTCTTCCTGGGGCTGAAGGGTAAAGGTTAGGCTCTAAGGGCTCTGATCCAGGTTCAACCAATCGACAGCTCAGTCATGTTAAGCAAGTGTGAGTGTTGCTGGACATAGACTGTTTCTCCCCACTCCCTCTGAAAGCCTCTGACCCAGGTTGGTCTCTGAAGGATCGGCATATTCCCAGCAATGAGTCTTGGATGCAGGTGACCAAGCAAAGCTGAAAACAACGTAGTCATCGCTTTTCATCAATGTAATTATAAACATCAGATAGGAATTTGACTCATTAACTTGCTTGCTTATAAAACTGCTTGTTATACTGCCCCAAGGCATGGATTCTTTCTCAACTTGCCACCATCAGTGCCTCCTGTTAGTTTGAATAAATCAATGTCTTTTCCTGCTGGACATCCAGGTAACTAACTTCTTTGGACTAGGTAAACACTACACACAGGCCCTCTCAGATTTGACATTACCACATTACAGCAAATTACCTCCATGGAACACCATTTCCTTGTGTATAAAATGAGGAGTCAAATGGACAGATGAAATAGATTCTGTTTAAAAGCATGTTTCAGGTCTAAAGTGTTATGATTCTACCATCAAATTCACAACTTCTCAACACCAGATAAGACTTGGCATGAATGTTGTTGAAAATATATTTGGGGGTGGCTCAGCCTGTAACCCCGCGCCTTGGGAGGCCGAGGTGAGTGGATTGCCTGAGCTCGCGGGTTTGAGACCCGCCCGGGCAACTTGGCGAGACCTCATCTCTACAATAAAAATCAAAAAATTAGCCGGGCGTGGTAGCGCGCGCCTGTAATTCCAGCTACTAGGAAGGCTGAGGCGGAAGGATCGCCGGAGCCCAGCAGGTCAAGGCTGTGGTGGCCGGGAGTGGCCACTACACTCCAGTCTGGGCGACAGTGAGACTCCAACTCAAACAACAACAGCGACAAAAAAAAACTTGATGAACAATTAAGACTTTTAAAGCCAATGTTATTGATTCACTTCTGTTATTGACTCACTTCAGGATGGATTTCCTGTCCTAAGTAGAAGAGGAACACTCATTAAGTGACACTTAGCTGCTACCTCTCTTATTAAGATTAATTATTTATTTTAAAATTAATCATTGTGACTTGACATAGCCAACTTGACCCTTCATAGTTACCAGATTCTTCTTGGTGAACATAATAGCCTACAATGTTTAGAAGAGGATAAGGTACATAGGTTTCCTGTTTCACCACCAAGTCATCTTGTGTAATGTAATAATGAAAGCATACTTTGGACTGAATTCTGGTAACCTACAAGCTTCTGTTACCAAGGAGGCACAAACCATCAAACTGTTCTCAGCGTTCTGTCCCTTAGACAGGGACTTAAGTGAAAGATCTGCTCCAGGCAGATGTGACAATGTTCTTGAGGCAGAAATAGCTATCTCTCTAGTTAGGATTTAGTGACAGATTCTGCTTAAGATGACGGGACATGGGTTTAGGATGCCATTTAGACTTCTATATTCCTGTTCATCAAACATAAAAGTACAATTTTTTAATCCGCATTTCTTTAATACCACTCAATTCACCTATGAAAATGTTTTTTTAACATCCATTATGTGAATTGACAAAAATTTTAGAGCAGCTTAAAAGAGTAATAGTTGATACCCTCATTAATAACTATGTTTGGAGTATGGACTCCATATTATGGTACTTTAGATATAAAAGAAAATCCCCAAGGTGAAGAATAAAACTCATTTTCTTTTTTCTTTTTTTTTTTGAGTTGGAGTCTCAATCTGTCGCCCAGGCTAGAGCGCAGTGGCACATTCATGGCCACCCCAGTGTTGACCTGCTAGGCTCTGGCAATCCTTCTGCCTTAGCCTTCCAAGTAGCCAGAACTACAGGCATATGCTACCACGCCCGGCTAATTTTTGATTTTTTATAGAGATGAGGTCTCGCCAAGTTGCCCATGCTGGTCTTGAAAACCTGTGGGCTCAGGCAAGCCACTTGCTTCAGCCTCCCAAAGTGCTGGGATTATAGGCAGGAGCCATCGCTCCAAAACTCACTTCCATTCTCTCTGTCTCTGTCTGACACCTGTGCGTAAGTACATAGGTGTACACACACACAAACACTACACTATGCTGAAATACTTTATGAAACATTTTAGGCTATATAACAAAATTATAAACATTTTTCATAGCTCAAAGAAAATTTTCTAGTAGATTTTTTTCCTCTGGGAGGAAGGTTGTACTAATTTATATGTAACTTTCTAGAAATGGTCAATGGATATAAAAAAAAGAATAGATAAATGTTTTTCTTTACATAAATTAGAACTCTGTATGTATCTAGTGTTTTTTCACATATAAGTTCTCCTGGCTATCTTTTTATACCAGCATATATGTATAAAGCAGCTTTGTTCTTCAACAGAATTCTATTAATTGAATATACCTTAATTTATGTAATAATCCATGTTGGTTAAATATTCCACATTTTGTGTTCTTCACTAGTGTCTCTGAGTAATCATAATAATGTGACAACTCCCATTTTGAAAATATTAGGTCTAATTTAAACTAATAAATGCTATCATTCATGAGACCAAAGATTGACAGACTTTTTAAGTAGAGAGCCAGATTAGTAAATATTTTAGGCTTTGGGGGCCATAAGAATTCTGTCCTAACTCTCAAATCTGCCGTCATAGCACAAAAGCAGCCATACTACACATGGCTGTATTCCAATAAAATCTTATTTCAAAAACAGGCCATGGGTTTGATGTGGTCTGAGGGCCATAGTTTGCCAAGGCCTCCAATTAGACCAACATCTGGGAGTGACCGTCTTGTGGTTCAGTTTCTACAAGAGTGGGAGCTCAACAAAGTCAAGGACTATATCTTCTTATCTTTGCTTCCCCTCAGTGCCTAGGTGAACAGGAATACATGTTTGCTGAATTAAAGAATTAATTCACAAAGAGTTGTAAAAATCAATCCATTGTTTTTCCATTTGCTTTCTCTGAACATGCACTATGTCATTTTTAGTTGAAGATATTTACATTGAAATTTCTAATTAGTCATGCCTCACCCTCATATATAGCTAAGGAGATGTACAGGTTTTTAAATCATGACGTTACACATGTAACAAAACCTGTTTTTATCAAGGAATATAAAATAAATTATCTCACAAAGCTGAGGTGTTACTTCACGCATTAAGTTTCTGCTGTCTTGCCAACTTTCTTCTATAAAACCTTACTGGTTGCTATGTTTGTATCCCTGCTTTCACTTGAAGTTTTTCATTATGATTGATCCAACTTGCTTTTTGTTGGCCATAATCAAAAACAATTGAGCATTATTGATATACAAACTCTTTAAGTTTTGGGGAAACTACTCTTAATATTTAATAAGGGCCATTATTTAATTTTTTTTTAATTTTTTTATCTTAAAGATGTGGGGTTACAATTCAGGATTAGTTATATGAGTGTTCATCATACAAGTAGTTTGGGCCTCCCGTTCGTCCCCACTTAAGGGCCATTATTTTAATCACGTGTGTGTGTGTGTGTGTATGTGTGTGTGTGTGTAAGGAGAGGAAGGTAGAAAAAGGACTTATGTTTTTTACAGTCAATTTTTTGCTCTTTCCACCCTACCACTAGCTCTACTATATTGAAAATATCTCTATAAATGTGGATCATGTCATGTAAGCAAATGATACATTCTAGAATTCATTTTTTCTAAACCATGAAACATAATCTTTAAGTAAGGTGCTAAACCCCCTGAAGCCTCTACAAACCACATTGAGAGAAAAATCTAGACTGGGTAGTCTTATGTTCTCATTCTTTCCTAGAGGAGGAAATTTCCAGTTTTTATAACTGAGAGCCGTATAATTTGAGCACAGAATGTCAGATTTTCATTGTTTCAGCCTTTTGATTTAATCACACCATGTCTGATATTTTAGCATTTAATTATTCAAATTCCCAGTATTGCTCTAGAAGGTGAATATCCGACAGATTAGTGGCTGGTCTTCAGTGGCCCCCATTTCCGACCCCAGTCACTTCCTCTGCTAAAGCAACTAAACCAACTGGGGACAAATGACCCTGAAATCCTCCCTGGCCACACCTTCCCCTGGCTCTGAGGTAAGCTGCAGAAAAAGGAACAGAAATCAGCTTTGTGAAAGGATTAGCTTAGGTGAAGAACATTATTCATAACCAAGTGAATGGGACCTCATAACCCAACCTGGCTAGCCTTCAGGCCTCTAGTGTCTTTGGGGATGTCAGGTTCAATATAGTATTTTACCTTTATAGTTTTAAAAATATCACCAAGACTTTGAAGGCATACCAGAGGTCAAGGTACAAGTCTTAAGATGGACCAAGCAATCATATATCTGGTTTAACCTCTGGGATTATATTATGAGACTGGTAGTACTATGGTCTTCTTTTTGTAATTTTTGTAACTTCTCTAAGGAATTATTCAAATACAGAACATCTAACTTCAGAGCACTGCCTTTTAACACTATAATACACCATTTTGAATAGTTGATCCCACAAAAGGGTAAGTAGAAATCAAAGAAAGAAGTGATCAATGGATTGTGAGGCCAAGCATTATCCCATTGTACTGTTGGAAAGAATAAATACCATCATCTGTATAGATTGCTGTACAATTATACAAATTTTGTACACTTCCTGGCTCAAAATGTATCTATTATATTGGTAACCCAGATAGTCTCTGGGCAAATTAGCAGAAAAAGACTTCTTGGTTTAAGTAAGGTATTAAAAGCATCTAATTTTATTAGAATTGTTATTAAAAACAAAACAAACAAACAAAAAAAACCCCTAAGTGTACAAGAAATATATTTACCAGAGCCTGGGGGAAATTTTCATGATTTTTCTTTTCAAAGGATCTAATTCATGAGAAATAACTTTCAGTGGTTGATGAATAGTGAGAAGTGTAAGGAAGAAGAGAGTCTTTCCTGTGTTTACCTCCCTACTGAGTTTGTGTCTTCCCCAGTTTAGGAAAGATGGCAAGAAAAGTCCTAGAACATTCTATGTATGTGTGATTGACATGATAAATGATATGCTCTTACTCAGGAGGCTCCAGACAACCATTTGCGTTGTTAAGGAAGGGGAGGACCTATGGGAGCAATTGTTTCTGGTCTTTATCAAGCCTGGAACAATCTTTCATTTGCTATGTTCATCCTATAAGCTCAGTCAATATTAAATTCCAAAAAAAGGAAAATCTCTCACAGAAACAGCTGTGTTCAATATACAGCCAGTTTACTCTGGCAACTTGCTAGAAATGGAAAAGTTTTCATTTCTTTTTGTGTTTATTCTTGATAGTTGTCTTGTAAAAACTGCCTTTTGTAAATAAGGGAAGTGTGGTTTTAAACAGCTTTGACTCATATCTGTAGTTGGAGTAGCTAGTATTATAGAGTTTTAGAAAACTAAAATAAATCTTATGGAAACGTGTATTTCAAGGAAAATATTTTGAAACATTCTGGCCCCATTTTTTCCTGTCTTGCATGTAAATTGGATTATGATGCTTTTTTGTCTACATTGTCACTTAGTCAAAAATGTGAGAGACAGCATGTAAGTCCAGAGTTGGACCCCACTGTGAATGCCTTGTTCATGGACACCACACTGTCTCGGTGTCAGCATTCATTGCTGATCCATATTAAAATGGAAAAAAAAAATAGTTTATTAAGCAACAGAAAATACCCACCAGTTAATTTCATTGGATTTATGAGTTATAACAAAGCAATCCAATGAATAAGTGGATTCTCTGAGAGTAGGCACTCAGCTGTGTTCATTCTAGTGGGTTCTCTCTCTGAGAGTAGGCACTCAACTGTGTTCTTTCCAGTTCATATCCAGTTTCAAGCACAGTGCTGGCAACTTTTCAAATTCCTAATTAATGCTGGAGAATTGAAAAAGAATTCTCAAAATTTGCATGACAAAATGAGTAAGGTGTGCCCTGATGCACAAAGCTGTCCAGGGCAGAAATATTAGGTGATTAGGGAAATATAGTAATTGTTACAGACAACAGTGTACAATTAAGCGTGTTGCACTCATTACAATAAATGAATGTGTGATCCTTGAAAGAATAAGTTTCATCAGGTATCCAGATTAATATCAGGGAGTCACTTAGGCTTTGGGGAGATGAGAGTCCTCTGCTTTCAGTTTAATAAAATAGGACTTATGTGTTTTCTTGTTTGTATTGCTAAATATGACTTGTTAGCATAATATCACCAGCATAATGTTATGTGAGTCTGACTAAATGAAAGTGAAACCCCAGATATGTGCTCCATAGTGTTGATTATGATTAAATGTTCATTCTAAAGGGAAATTTGTATGTTGTGAGTTACTTCCCTCACACTCCTTGAAATATATGTATTTTTAAATTCAAAGTATTCTAGCCAGAGGTCATGTGTTAAATTTCCTGTTGTATAATATAGTTTTCTGCCTGCCTCCCTCCTTTCTCCCTCTCTCCCTCCTGCCTTCTCTCCTCTTTTTCTCTGTTCTCCTCTCCCTGTCTCTGTCTCCCTCTCCTCCCCAGCTTGGGATCAGAGACATATAACTGACATTTTCTTGGTACCCTTAGTCCTTGTCATAATAGCAGGCAAATACTAGATGATGATTTGATGTTTAATGAATTTCTCTTGAATGTATGTCTCTTGCTCCAAGTCATTCATGCAAACATTGAAGAGGACAGACAGAGCCCTGCTGAACACCACTAGCAAACCTCTCTCTAGTAGACCTCAACAAGCCAATCTGTACTCTTTGGTTACAGTTGTTCAACCAGTTACTAATCTAACTAATTGTAACCGGTTGAACAACTGAACCCAAAGGGTGCAAAGTAGAAACATTTCATTAAGAAGTCGGCTGGGGACAAAGAAAACACCGCCAGCTCCCCCTTCAACATGCAAAGGGAAAATTCCTTCTCAAGTACAAGCTAGATGGTGCCTTTTTGAATTATCACCAATTTGTAACTTGTAAAAGTATATGTATCATCTGTTCTTTTGGTGAGGGTTATTTGAAGTGTAGGGTACTTCCTCCAGAGAAGGTGATACTAACAATGTGTTAGTATTGTAATTATTGTCTGAGAATCATCAAGGATGTGAACAATAAAAAGCTTTGAAAATAAGACGTGTTTCTTTTATTCATAGTTATATTCAAGACTGAAGTGCAATTTGCAATGTAAGATGTTAATATGATATGAAATCGACAATTCTGTGTGGTTTATATAAAATAATGTATCCTTGTACAATTATGGTCAAGAGCAAGAGGTTTTCAGGTGATTGTTCTAAAAGTTTTTTTCTAAAACAACTTTCTTACTCTTGATATCATATCATATTCACAAAACATTATGGTAAAGCTATTGCTTATTGCTTCAGAGTGTTTTTCTAATGAAGACCCAGGAGACAATTCTACCTGACACTTTAGTATTGAGACTAACTCCATGTTTTCTGAGTAATTTCAAACTGTGTACAAGATTGTGTTCCTTTTTCATATTAGCTGCTAAAAAGTCCACTTTTCACTTAATGGTACCTGTGGGATGCATTGTGAACGATAACTTTAGTTTTCTCATTCTTTCCTCGGCACCATCACTGAGGCAAGGAATCCCAAGGTGTGCATGCTGAAGGGATGATTAAGCGGTTCAGTGACAAGATATGAACTGAAGATAAAGAAGAGGCTCTGGGGACCCTGTGTGCCACATCAAGGGCTTTAGACTCATCCTCAAACCATAAAGTGTACCAGGCAGTTGTATGACAAGATCAGATTCTGGAGGCTGAACGGAAAATAAACATGCACTTGACAAGACTGGAGGCTAGGACTGTAGAACTGTGACTCAGGCAAAACATCACAAGGACTTGAGCTAGTTTAGTAGTTCTAAGAAATTGAGAGAAGAGGGCTACTTTTATAAATGTTCAGGAGATATAATTGGCATGGTGTCTGAATATAGTTGAGAAAAGGAGGCCAGTCATTTAATGAGTAGTTACTGGTCATTGATAAATAAGAAGAAAAAGGTGAGATTTGGATGCAGGTAGAGTGAGTTTTGGAGGTAAGGGGATTATGTTTCTGTCAACTGTACTGTCAGGGACATCTATGTATACTTAAATATGTATAAATAATATCCAAACACAAGTGCATCTCCTTATTTATATATCTATACAGTTAATCTCCCTCTTTGTTCATTTATTGGGTATTTATAAATATACCAGTGACATCTACTTGTTATATTTTTCTCCCATATCATTTTTGGTATGCAACAAATGTGAATCATGAAGAGATGACTGTTTCTATTTAATCTCTGCAAAGTCACATTCTTATCCCATTTGATTGGTAATATAGTGCCTATGTTTTTTTTTTAAATTCTTTTAACTTTAATGGCATGATTTATAGAAGTAAAATAAAAATGTCAAAAGTATGATTGGGCAAACTTGGGATATTGGTAAAATAATAATATCACAAAATGTTCTACTTAGCAGCCAACTATTATAAAATTATTTTAGTTTTGTTGGCAATTAATTGATAATTTCATTTTAAACCAGAACCAAAAGAGATTATAATCACTCAGACCTGCAGTTTTGAATGTGTTGTTTTTTCTTTTGTTAGTTTTCTAGCTGTTCCCAGTTGGCAACGTGATAGAGTTCAGTAATGGTTATACAACTTCCTAGTGCAGGTACTGAAATTTGTGACCAGGGATCCCTGAAGAGCAGATATTGAGCTTTCAGTCCACTATTTGATTCAGTCTATCTACTCAAACTCAAAGGATCCTGCCTGAAGGTGTCTGGTCAATACCCTATTGTTCCTGTGCAGAAGAAGCTATTAAGATTCTCGTAGGAGGTAGACTGTCTAAATTGGGTCTAACCTGGTAGATGGAGATTGAAATGAGGGATACACTGACACTTAATTGGCATCAATTTGCATTGGAAAGATTTTGAAAAAATAAATTGCTTTTGATACAGCTTGCAACAGGTAGAAATGTAAAATATTTCGTATTATTGATTTTTAAGTACTTGTCAGGAAAGTGACAAAAGTCAGTGTTCATACACAAGGTTCCACTGACCTCTGATCACCAAACCATCCCTTCCCATCTTCCCCTTTTTATTATGGTGGAGTAACTACCACCTCCACCATAATCATCTTTATAGGTATTACCACTTCTTGGACACTCGGCTCTGCTGGTGTTTGAATAAGACATTCTAACTCCAAAGCCTGCATTCTTCATTTTCTGCATTCTTCATTTCATGTTTCTAATAACCCAGAGACCCCCAAAGGATAAAAGAAAAAAGCTGGTGCTGTACTTTTAAAATGGTTTTGAGATTCAGTAAGTTTGATTCTATTGGTACTCATATATGTAGTTTTGTCCAGTAATGCCAGAAGAATTAACCTTTTATATTTAACAATTTTGATATACTTATAACTACCAACTACGAAGCTATAACTACCAACTACAAAGCTATAACCAACTACGAAGTTATAACACATTGAGTGTGTTAAATTCTTGATTAGGTTATATTTCTGATTTCATTTCTTCCTTCTCCCCTTAAAAAAAAATCTGTTTGATAATTTAACAAACCTCCTTCTGTATGTTCCATGAAACTATTCTTTCCTTACAGTCTTATGAGAGACTTACATTTTCCTTGATGTAGATCTATTAAGAAACAGTAGAGGCCGGACTCAGTGGCTCAGCCTGTAATCCCAGCACTTTGGGAGGCCAAGGCGAGTGGATTGCCTGAGCCCGTGAGTTTGAGACCAGCCTGGGAAACTTGGCAAGACCTCGTCTCTACAAGGAAAATAAATTAGCTGGGTGTGGTAGTGTGTGCCTGTAGTTCCAGCTACTTGGAAGGCTGAGGCAGAAGGATCGCCAGAGCCCAGCAGGTGGACGCTGGGGTAGCCGTGAGCGTGCCACTGCACTCCAACCTGGGTGACAGAGTGAGACTCCAACTCAAAAAAAAGAAAAAGAAAAAGAAAAAGAAACAGTAGAAGTGAATGTGTTAAGAAATTGTGCTTCAAGATTTCAAATGACCAAAGTTGTTGACATTGAAAGGTCTTCTCTTAGGCTGGAGCCTGATGGAAAATGTGGCAATGAAGAGGTACAAAGTATGCTGCATGTCCTACAAGTTAATCACCCATTTTGAGGCCTCTTGGACTCAACTGCCATGTGAAATCTCTATTCTCAGGGAAATTAGGCAAATGTCAAGGTGATTTTACGGTTTTCAGAGACACAGAGATTTGGTTTCTCAGCCTTGTATCAATATGTGATCACTAGTGACAGTCTGTGTTAATGAAGATGGTTCTTTGGATCAAATGCTTGTTGACGTAGTTCTTCAGAAGTAGAATGTTGATTTGATGCTGTCATCTCTGTCACATCGCTGCATATGTAATTATTTCTGATTCTATTTGCTCTAAATAGATCTGTCTTGGGACTATTTCTTCATGTTCTTGCTGTCTTTCAACCTCAAAAATATGAATAATTAGAAATTGAATCAATCCAAAATATCTCTAAGTACCATATGTAGGCTGTCATTCTTTTTTCATTTACTGTTATGGTGTTTTCAAACAACAACAAGACAGTTTACAAGTTAAGTTTGTTGTGATAGAATTTGAATTTGAGTGTGAGTATATGTGTGTCCCTATCTCTTTCCTTCTGCTTGTCCTTTCATGTTGGTAATAATTTTAAAGGACTCGTGCCAGAGTAGACAACAACGCAGTCAACTTTTCAAATATCCGTGCAATGTTGGAAGTCAGCAGTTAAGATAATTACCATGTGATCTGCTTAAGGGAGAATAGGATCATTTTCCTTCCCTCCAAAACAGACTCACCTCAGCCAATCAACCTCTCACAGTTAGAAAAACATGGCAGACCTCCTCTTATCCCTAAAGAGAATGCTGTTCTTTGTCCTTTTGCCTGGCATCCTGATGCTCCACTCCAATGTCCAGCCAAAGACCAGTTCCTTTCAGAAGCCTGCAGCAAAATTCAGCCTCTTCTTCTGGGCTCAATGCTTGTTATACTGATTTTGTAATATTTGTGTAACATTTGCCATATTAAGCTCCGTTTAATAGGTCTGAATTTTCACCAGATTGAGCTCCTTGAGAGAAGGACATGCGTAATTGATTTTTATATTCACGGTGCTAAAACTGATGTCTATAGATCTGCAGTATTTGTCCACTGCATATCATCAGTAAATAAAAGCAGAAAAGTTTGTTACACCAAATGGGATTAAGGGTTAGATCCACTGGAACAATTCAACCAGGCTTTCATTGGCCATTCCAGCCTAAATCAGCCTGCCCTGTTCTCAGTCATATCTGAGCCTTTATCCAGACTATTGTTTTCAGCAAGTATATAATCTAAATTTATCAGAGTAACAGAGATCATGGTAATGGATTGCCTGATACTTGAATGATATGGAAGTATCTTGAACAGGTCTATATTGGAATCTCAACCTGTGAATCTTGAGCAAGATAGTTAATCTATCTGAGCCTCGATTTTCTCATCTGTTACATGAGCATAATAACATCTTACTCATAAGTTTTTTGCAAAGAGTAAATGAGATGGTATGTGTTGGATGCACGTAGTGCAGGAATATAGTAACACCTGATAAATATTCACTGAATAAATATAGTACCTAGAATATAGGCAGTTTCTATTATCCCAATCCCACCCCCCTACACTGGCCCTTCAGGTCTCAGGTTCACCTTTCTTTGGCCTCTGTATGCCTTTTATAGCACTTAACACAATTATTATAAATTAATTACACAACTTTTTGCTTAATGGGTATCTCTTCTTTCAGATTGCAAGCACATAAATTCAGGGACTATCTATTGTATTAACTGATTTTTCTCTAATGCCTAGAAAGTACTTATAATAAGCAAATACTAATTCAGTGGACGAGTAACTTTATTCAACCTGTTAAATGTGGCCTTTAATTTAGATTCACTCCCAATCAGGAAGGGTTTCTCATTCAACCTCCTTAGTTCCAACATTAACACACTATTCTTAAACATATCATCTCAATTGTAATGCCATGATCAGAAAAGACTCTTCCATGAATTTATTTTACAGACTAGATCTGTTTTTGAATTTGCCTACTAACCTTTGTAATTATTGATTTGATACCACCTTTTTCTGTTTTTAAATTCCCATATGTTTTACTTTCCCATGAGTTCTTCATTCTTTCAATAGTGACTCCTTGCGACATCCCCTCTTCTAAGCATTGTGGAGGGATTTCAAGATGTGTGAAGTACGGTTATCACTGTCAAGGAACTTACAAAATAATCAAAGACATAAAACATGTGCAAAGTTAGCTAATATAAGACGACGGGATAAATATCTTTTAAAGGATACAAATTGAGAGCTTCAGTACTTTCCTCAGTTTTTATCCTCTATTGTATCCTCAGCTTTTACTCGTTTCTTATAAAACAAATGCATTAACTTATAACTCAAGTCGTTGTTCAGATGTGCCTTGTCAACGAGGCCTGCCCGGACATCCTATTTACAGTTGCAAATGCAAATCTCCTGTACTACCTCCAGTCTCTCCCTCTATTTTCCCACTCAGTTTATTCTGTAGCACTCATCACCTGTATAATGTATAATGTGCTTTTATATCATGCTATCACTTATTGTTTGTCTTCTTTCACTAGATTGTAAGTTCCATGTGGGCCATATGTTAGTCATTGATAGATCCCTAGAATAAGCACCTTTTTGATGGATATTTGTTAAACGAATTTATAAACAAAGTAGGGATTAGCAGTTACAGACTGGGACGCTGAAAAAATGGCCTGAGTTGAATCTTGGTGCTCCCATTCTTGGCTATATGATCTCAGGTGATCTATAAGTCTTTCATTTCCCAGATGCACCTTATCTCCCAGGGTTTTTGGGAAGATAAAGTGCATGGTACATGTAAACCGCCAAGCCCATAGTAAGTAATAAATGCTGGATCTTTTTAAAGTTAATTCACACTTCTTCCTATGTACACATAAATCATTCTTGATTTTCCCATTTTTAAAAAAGACAGTCACTAAAAGTGTTAGAACATAACGTTTCCGAACATAATGGTTCCACACTTTGAGTTGAGTGACTTTGAGAAATGCAAATAATATGAACTGAAATTAATTTGACAAGAATAAAATGAAATACAAACCATTTTTGCATATGTCTCCAGTCGATATAGTTCATCTGAAAGGACTTCAAGATCTGATGTGTATCATGCAGAGTCACTAGAGCACAAAAATGAGTGAATTGACTATTGGCTGAAGTAATTCATCTGGGGGGCCACTAATAAAAAAGTTCAGTTATTTCAACTAACATGTTACATACTTAACATGTGTTAGGCACAGAGACAATATTTGAAAATATTGCAATAAAAGATGCAGCTCCTTCCTTGAGGGAGCAATTGTAATGTACTGTGAAGAGTTAAGAGTCTAGAAAAAACCCTTAAGAGTAAGAGGTGGGTGGGGAGGAAAACTCATACTCAAAGAAATGATCCTTGAGTAGGATTGTTTAAATTTTTTGTTTTTGTTTTTTTAATATGGAGACATCACTGAAGCCTTGAGTTTGGGTTCTATGATAAATATGTTTTAGGCTGTTTTGGAAGAGAAAATTTTGGAAGTTTAGAGATATTGGAGATTTCAATGTGGCTGACCTTGATTAGATATAAATAATATAACTCAGATGGGCACAACTAGGTGGGGGGCTGACTTTAATACATTATGAAAGTAGCATAGTTGTGAACATCTCTGGGTGCTCCCACAGCACAGAGCTGATCTTCCACAAGTAGTTATTGTATGGATAACTGAACATCCTTCAGCAAAATTCATTAACAGTCACGTTTGGTAAAAGTCCTTTAAAAATAGACTGTTACTTGTGTTGCTTGTTATAGTCAATTAACAGTCTATGATTTGTAAGAGCAAATGACCATTAAGATGCAGAGTACTCTTTGGTCTTGCGCCTCAAAAAATCACTGTAGACCCATACTCTCTCCCAAGCTTTTGACTTGGATATGAAGCAGCTCCCACACTCATCCAGAAATCTCTGTGCAGAACTCTATGAATGCTGGCAAGAAGATCACGTTCTGGTTGCACATTTCATAACCAAAGTCCAAAAGCTCTCTTGATGGTTTCCCACCCAGTTACAACATATTGCTGTAATCCCACACAACAGCTGAAACATCTTTTCTTCATTTCTTTTAATTCCTGTAGCATTTGATGTCTCTACCATGTAATTTACATTTAATTGTAAGTTGTTTTGCATCACTTAATAGCTGTTTCAAGTTTGAGTGTCTTGCCTTCCCAAGAAGATTAAAATAAGATTATTTTAAGAACAGGGGCTCACTGCACAGTACTAGGCATTGACATAGAGTAGACCACGAATGCTGACTTCACCTCAAGCTAACCTAACCATCTTCTGAGCAAAAGAAGACCAACCTGGCATATAACTCATTCTTCTGATTAGCACCTATTTTACAGAGGAATAAATACACTGAATTATTCAGAGTTTGTGAATGAGACAACCAGATTTCCAATGAAATAATGCAGCTTTTTAAAAGACACTGCTAGATGACCAAGATATCTGAAAACAGAGGTTGTGGCTGGGCAGGAGTGAAAAATGGTGCTACAGATACAGTCCTGGAAACATTTTTGCCTTAGACTAGTGAATAAATATGACTGTTCTTTGAAGTCCCTCCCCGCCCCGTATAAATTCAAGTGCTATTCATCTTTGAGTTGCCCCTACATCTTTCAGCCCTTAAGACATCAACCTTTGATGTCTTGTTTTAACATTCTTTTATCTGTTGGAACGATCCAAACATCCAGTAGAACAGAGGTATAAATCCTAATCCATAGTCAACGTCAGGCTTATTGAAAGTGAATCTTATCTGAACTCTTTTCCTTCATCTGCTTACTGACAGATCTAATATTAAGCAGAACCTTAATATCATCACAAGGAAGTGGATTAGAAAAAGGCTTTTGGGGCATTCTTATTTAATGAGTGCACTCTATCAAACCCTGCCTAATACTTGGCTCCCTGGATCCTCTCTAGGGTCTTTAACAAAATGGAACTAAATGCATTTTTTAACTACCTCATGATTAAAGTTTTGAATCACTGAGTTCAAGTACCTTCAAGGGTAAACAGTGAATTCAGAATAAAAGTTCCATTTGTTACACTAAGATTTGCAAGTACCTGTGCTTTTTTTTTCAGATCAGTCTCATTTGACCTTGAAATAAATAAAACTGTTTAAGACCTTATCAACCTTCCTTTCTTTTTTTGGCTTAACATTGGTAGCCACATGTAAGGTATAGCCCAAGTGTATAAATCATACTGCAGAAAACAGTAAAAAACATCACAGGCATAAAGATTTTTAATACTGAATATATTAAAATTAAAATTTATGGCCATTTCTTTGCTGAGCTCTGGTCTGGCCTTGTGACTCTTTGAGATATGGCCGCCATGTTTCTTAAGCTTGGGCTCCCTCCCCTACTTTGGGAAGGTAAATCTCCTCTCTCTCTCTCTCTCTCTCTCTCTCTCTCTCTCTCTCTCTCCCCCCCCTCTCTAATTTACTTTCTAAATAAACTATAATTTCCAATTTAAAAGGAAAGTTAAAATTTTTGGCCAAGACTCTGGACATTTGTGTCAAGTTCCTCAGTGTTTTATTGGTTCATTTTTCTCTAGCACCAGCTTATGAAACTAGAGATTTGCATTTCTAGAGGGCAACTTTCTCTTGGTGTTACTTATTTTAAAAATTAATTATGTGGATATGTTATGAAATGTAAACATGAGATAACTTGGTGGTTATCTCTTCATGGATTTGAGGCCGCAGATATTTCTTCTGTTTTTCAATTTACCGTATTCTTTCAAATACCCAGTCTCTTTGTTTCTGTTTTTTCCTCAGTTACTTCTTTCTTTAACATTTTGTTGCTAATCAGAATCTCTATAAAAGAGTGACTAAAAAC
This sequence comes from Tarsius wallacei, assembly GCA_963574415.1. Classification (NCBI taxonomy): domain Eukaryota; kingdom Metazoa; phylum Chordata; class Mammalia; order Primates; family Tarsiidae; genus Tarsius; species Tarsius wallacei. The sequence continues at coordinate 9,062 of CAUYQG010101158.1, read as the reverse complement.
TTGAAGAAAATGAACTATTAAATGGTGTTTGTTAATTGCTCCTTGAACAATTGAAGGATTTTACATGTTGACTAACATGTCATTTGAGGATTTGACAACTCCATCCTTTTCTCAGTAGCTCCCTGGTTAATTTTTCTAGATCTATCTATCATCTTTTTTACTTCAGAGCATTCAGTTCTCACCTGTAAATAATCAGCATAATAAAACAGTGGTACCTGGCCATCTGCAGGAAGAAAACTTGTGTGTTAGAGTTCTTTGTTGTGCAAATATTTGTTGTGTCGGGTTATAACCTGTGTACACTTATTAAATATCAATAACATTGCTTTATTATTCTTTTATTCATTTAGCAGATATTATTGAGCAGGTGCCATGCACTAGGCACTCTCCATTCTTCCAAGTTCTAAAACTGAAATTCTAAATAAAAAATTAGAATGGAAAAATAAAATTTTATTCCAATTCGAAAAGAGACACTGAAAATTGAAATTTGAATTTGAAAGAGGAAAGTTCCGTTTCTAAAATAGAAAGCCATTTCTATTTTTATAATTTATTATTTAACAGAGTACTACCACTGATGTCTATCTTTGTTTCCCAGCGGGTTTTGGCAATATAGCATAAAGATTGTGTTATTGAGTTCTGGAATCAGAGAGCCTATGAAATCTTCAGCTTCAACACTTCTTAGCCGTGTTACTTTAGGCAGGTTAATGAACTTCACTCAAGCCTCACTTACTTTATCTTTATAACAGAGATCATAGTAGTACTAACCTCACCTCCATTTTTGGAAAAGTAAATGGCAAAATGCACAAAGCAAGTAAGCACTCCATAGATGTTATTTGCTATTGTTATTAAATCACGGTGCTTGGTTAGTTGATTGTTATCTTTTTTCAGTGTTTATTGAGCAAATACCTATGAAGTATTCTCAGAGTAAACTTGGACAGTGAGAGACACCACCATCTGGCCTGTTGTGTCATAAACAAAAGCCCTGAAACTGGGTCTTGGCAATGGTGAGGGGAACAGATGCTATAAATGCCTTCTAGAATGTGTTTTTCACTATGTGTCTAAGCTGTGATGAATGTCACTAATGTCATCTCTCTTTCTATTTTAGGTAAGTACATCACCATTTCTGAAGCTCTATGCAGATGGGTAAGTCTTGCTGCTGGAGCTTTTCCTGTTGATTTGCATACTTGGAGAATCTGGACCAGACAAGTGCTTATCGCGGTCAGGCAAATGCCTTTATTTTATTCAAACAGAGATCTGGAAAGATAACAGCATTCCCCACACTTGCTTTCCATTTCTGTTTCAAATCTTTGGCAGAAAAAGAAAATATATCTGTTATTTTAAATTAGATAAAAAGTTATGTTTAATCTAAATAATTGAAAATTGAGTTTTTTACTCTTCAATAGAAGGAAAAGTATTTGAAAGACTTTTGATTAAAAACAATTGCTTTTTATTAGAAATCATAAAACCCTCTCTGAAGCAAACACAATTCTTTGTTTTTCTACTTACAAATGGGGGATAAGTCTTTTTTTTTTTTTGTATGTTTGTTTAGTGCCTAATGAACAGGTATTTCATAATTAGATTATTTTAATGAAAAAAATTTGCATCAGATACAAAATGCAATACCATATGTACAGAACACTATAGAGGAAATTTCCATTATGAGTAAGAGTTGATGTAGTTAATTTAGTATTTCTATAGTTGGCTGTAATCTATCACCATAAAAGAATGAACTGGAATAAATGATTTTAAAGCACAAGGGATTTAATGTAGACCTAAGTGAGATGTAAAAGATGATTTAGTTATGAAATGATTCACAAAGGAAATTATAAAATCTCTGCCTTTGGTGAACTCTAGAAACTATGTAGACAGTTATGTTCATATTTGTAAATACAGATTTATTTTGCCTTGAGGTAAAGTATTGAATTGACTTCTTGTTCTCAATAACAAAGTCCTAATTTGCTTCACCAGTTTTAATACCCATGATTTATTCTATACATTGTTTATATTCTGTGTGTTAGTCTGAATATTCCAGGAAATAAATGCTAAAATGGGATCAGAAACGCAAGGGTCTTAGGAAATGCCCTTGTGAAAGAAAGTAGGGAGGAAGCAATTTAAGGCTGAGTGAATCCTCTGATGATATGAGTTTGATCCTGAGCAAAGAAGAAAGGGAAAGAGGTTAAGTAAAAGCATCCTAGATTGGGTTAGGCATAGCCATATGGGAGTTCTCCAGCCAAAATCAGCTGTAAGAGGAGTCCTGTGTTTCCCGGGAATGTGTCTGCCTCAATGTCCCTGCTGTGCTCAGTCATTATCATTGTGCTCAGTCACGAAGCAGGTCATAAGAGGTATGGCCTTAGCTCAAATGCTGTAATAAATGTCAGAGAAATCAGCTGGGCCCCTTGCCCAATTATAGTCCCAATAGTTGGAGGTCTGCAGCACATTTTCTAGCCACCACACTGAGGCTCCTGGGCTTGGTTCTTTCTGTTTCCCTCTCTGTCATTTTTGATCCATACATTCTACCTGTTCTTCAAATTGGTCACCACTTGTTTCATAAAGATTACTCTGTGCAACACAGTGGCCGGTGGTTACCATTCTCTTTTGGAATTTTTAAATTCTTGTATTTTTCAGTGGTATTTGTTGCTTTTGTTATTCTTTTATTTTAAAAACATATTGAGAGCTGTGCTTGTGTTAGACATCTTCCTATGCTGGGGGTGGAGGGGAAGGGATCAGGGAAAAAAATCATACAGCACTTGACAATCTAATGGGAGAGATAATAGTATAAAATGCATTAGCTAAAACATAACATAGAAGAGTTAGAAATATGATCAGAGTTATGAGGAGACAGAAGAAGGAAGAATGACCTTTTGGAAAAGAAGGGAGGGCAGTGCTTGGGGACGGGGGGAGGATTTCAAGCAAGAGTTGATACTGAGCTTTGTCTTGGAGGATGACCAGCTAGTTAAGGGTTGATGATTGAATATTCAAGGGCATGGTTGTATGAAAGAACATAGAAAAGGTATGTTGTACAGAGAACCTTACATGCCATAGGACATTTATGAGATTATAGTGAAAGGTGAGTCTGCAAAATTGGCCTAAAGCCAGATTGTAGGAGTATTTGGCCTTAGTAAGTAGTTTGGACTTTATCCTATGAGCTTTAATTTAATTCAGAACATCTGGAAGTCATTTGGGTTTAACTGAATGAATCACAAAAATATCGATGTATATAACTGTATTAGGCCAGACCAAAAAGCAAATCTTACCAAACAAAAAAAGATAATTATACTATATATTTACATATGTTAACTATATCTAAAAGCTACTAACAATTAAATTACAATAAAAAATCACATTTTGATAAAATAAGATAATAACATAGGGCATAAGACCAAAATGAAATGGGAAGATTTAGCTGACTCTAAATATCAGGTAAGATTTGTCATAGGGTTGCCTAGGTATGGTCCCTCTTTTACCCAGGATCTAAACCCTAAATCTTACTATTTATGTTTTACTCCAGTTTCTCCTGCCTTTCCGTCACAATGTTTAATTTGGTCCATAGTTTAGCAGTGGTCCAAAGTTTAACTGAATACAAGTGCAGTCAAAATATAAGAAAGGTATTATAACACTGACAAACAGTCCTGCTGAAACAAAGATTGATATATTAATATCCTACTTATTTCTCTAAATGAAGAATGAGGAGTGAAACAATACAAACAGCCCCTTCCTTTGGGGGAAGTATAAGAGATTTTTTAAGCCTGTGTGTTCTAACAGTATTCTGAATTTCTCTATCACAGTACTCAGTAAGTGGTGACATAATTACTTATACCTGCCTTCCTTGGTAGTTGTGAATTAAATGTCACCAACAAGAGCTACATTTTTTTTATTAACCTGAGTACTCAGCATGGTGCATGACAAGTGACAGGCAGTTGGTGCCTATTTCTTGAACAAATATATGTTTATTATGGTCTTTGCACCTTTGAGGGGGGTAAAACACTTAAATAGAAATTATTTGGACTAAGTTTAAAGTCCAATACCATTATAAAGCTCATAATGTTGTGAGTTTTTTCCATTTCTATAGGAGTCAATATGTTTCCCTAATTAGGAGAGTCAGCTTGCAAAAATGCTAGTTGATGTGATCATTTCCAAACTTGTTCTGGGCAAATGAGTAACTTCTCCCTTAAATACTTCTGCATTAGAAATAGTTAAACTTCCAGGGAAACTCAAAATAGACATGGAATCCTCCAAGAAGACCAGCCCAGGAGAGTTCACCAAAATGTGATCTTGCCTCACGTTTATCTAGCAGCTTGGAGTATAGGAGGAAAGGGAAGCTCTTTCCTTAACTTTATAGAAGAGGTTTCACAATAAACATATAAAACCACAAAAAAGATGTGTCATATATAGCCATTTTCTGCTCTGTATACACTTATTTTCCATACTGTAGGGTTATAAAGTCATAACTGAAAAATCTAGTTGGTCTAGTTGACTCCAAATAGATAAGGTATCAAAAAGTAGGATGTTAGACTGAGTATGCTCTATAATGTTTGGGAAACTGGTTGTAGAAATCCATCAGAATTCACTTGACAATTCTTTAAATTGGCAAACTTTAAATATCCATAAGCCCTAAGGTCAAAATATTATTCCATTTAAAAGGACTCCAGATAGGTATATGACTTTATTTTAAAGAAGACAACTTGAAAGGGGGGAGGGGTTATATCATTATTTATCATATTGTCAGTATAGAGATGATATTTTAAGCAAAAATTGTTCAGGCTGGGAGACTAGTTAAGGTGACTGATTATAGCAAAAGCAGAAAAGGCTATAGTGTCATTGTCTTAAAACGAAGACATTTATGTAAATAAATATATTTATACATAATCACATGCTCACAAAATAACTCCAAAGTATTTAAACTAAGCCTTATTTGTGGCTTCTTGATGTCTTAATGGATATTTGCTTATTGTTTTCTCATCACTTTGTACATCTTCTGGCACATGCCAAAAGTCACATTATAGAAGATTTCAATTTTTTTTTAGTATGATTATGGTATGGGCAATTTAAAAAGTGGAAAATTATATTGCCAGGCCAAGTACTATAGAATTATATAGCTTCTCAAAAAAGATGAAGATCCTATCATTTGCAGTATGAATTCTTATCTACTACTGAGGTGTTTTAAAATGTATTTATTTTTACTGGATTAAGAGGCAAGGTTTTATACAAGGGAGAGAGAAAGAGTCGAAGGAGAATAGAAGGGATCATAAGTTTTGTAGTAGTAGCTGACATGGTATAGTTCCTGGAAAACAGAAGGTGCTCAATAAGTAAATATTGAAGGAATTGGATAAATGGTACATTGCATACTGCATATGTATACTGGTAAAAGTAAACCCCTAGGATAAAAAAAGAAAAATACAGTGTTTTCAGATTTTTTTTTTTTTTTTTTTTTTTTGTTTGTTTTTTGAGTTGGAGTCTCACTCTGTCTCCCAGACTGGAGTGCAATGGCCGCTCCCGGCCACCGCAGCCTCGACCTGCTGGGCTCCGGCGATCCTTCCGCCTCAGCCTTCCAAGTAGCTGGAACTACAGGCGCGCGCTACCACGCCCGGCTGATTTTTTGATTTATTGTAGAGATGAGGTCTCGCCTGCCCAGGCGGGTCTCGAACCCTCGGGCTCAGGCAATCCACTCACCTCAGCCTCCCAAAGGCGCGGGATTATAGGCTGAGCCACTGAGTCCGGCTGAGCCATCCTTTCTTTGATGATAAGGTCTATTCAAAATTACCCTTTAAATAGAGACAAGTAAAAGAAAGATAAAAAACTGAAGAGCAAGACGATAGTTCTTTATGTGGTATCCTATACATTTTGCAGAAGTGTTCGCCAAATTATTAAAACACATATTCATATTTAGATAACAAAGAAAAAAGGGTGTGGCTCTCTATCTCTATTCATATTCATAACAGAAATCCTGAAAATCTTGTTTGAAAGGCCTTTTGGAAACATGTGTATGTATAATATTATATATATCTATATAACCTCTGTAAAGGAGGAAAAGGATAGGAGATGAATGTGTAGAACCGACCTATAAAAGTACTGATCAATAACACTAGACTTAGAAATTAAGAACAACACCCCTCATAACAAAGCTATTTGAAAGGCTAGGTCATATTTAGTGCTTTACATTCCTTGAGAAACCAAAAATATATCATTGAGAAACTCAGTGGACTATAGAACTTTCCCTACGAAGGAAATGCATTATCTTAAGTAATTATATATTTAAATGAGTATTTACAAACATATATGCATTTTATATTTTATATAATTTATGCATATATATTTTTAAATTAATAGTTTTACTGCTTCCCTTTTTGTTTTTTTTTTTGAGTTGGAGTCTCACTCCGTTACCCAGACTGGAGTGCAGTGGCTGCTCTGGGCCACTGCAACCTTGACCTGCTGGGCTCCGGCGATCCTTCCGCCTCAGCCTTCCAAGTAGCTGGAACGACAGGCACGCGCTACCACGCCTGGCTAATTTTTTGATTTATTGTAGAGATGAGTTCTCGCCAAGTTGCCCAGGTGGGTCTCGAACCCGCGGGCTCAGGCAATCCACTCACCTCAGCCTCCCAAAGTGCGGGATTACAGGCTGAGCCACTGAGCCTGGCTTGCTTTCTTCAACCATCTTGTATTTTCTTTCTTTCTTTTTTTTTTTTTTTTTCTGAGTTGGGGGTCTCTTCTGTTGTCCAAGCTGGGGTGAAGTGGCATATTCACTTATATTCCTTATAAACAGCTCCCATTTAATACTAAAACAAATACCTGATTTCTACCATAGCCTATTTCATTAAACCCACTTTGCTTCTAGGTTGTTGAATTGTTTTGCTTTGTTTTTTCCCTGCTTAATAAATTGCACCAACCATTCACTTAGTTGCATAGGCCCCCAAGTCCAGAAGTTATCATCTTGGAGTTCCCTCCCTTTCTTTGCCACCTCAAATACAATCCAACAGTAATCCTAACTCTTTCAGAACCTGCCCAGTTCTTGCCATGTCCACAGCTACCAGCAAGTTCAAGCCACCACTATCAACATCACCTCTTCCTGCAGTCTTATAACTTTCTAACAAATCCTCTTGCTTCCACTTTTGGTCCAACTACGCATTTTCTACACAGGAGCTGGAATGATCTTTCCAAATCATATTCTGACTGTATCAAGTCCCTTTTCAAAACCTCCAATAGCTTTCCATCCCACCTAGAACAAAAATAAGTATAATAACAATATTGCAGTTATAGAGAATAAATATGTTATTATAATAAGATCACTAACCAACTTCCCCTATATTAACTCATTTAATCCTCAAAGCAAACTTGTGAGATCGGTTCTGTCATTGTCCCCACTTTGCAGATGAGCAAAGCAATGCTACACAAAACATTAAGTCAGTGGTCTACATTCCACAATTACTAGGTGGTTGAGAAAATCTTCATAATCAGGCATTGCAGTCCCCAAAGGTTTTAATCAAAAACACTGCATTGTAAAAGACAATCCAGAATTTTACCAGAATCCTACAAATCCTGCCCCTGCCTACCTATCTGACCTCATTCTCTGTCCACTCTCCCTTCTTCCTATGCCTCCTTCCTACTATTTCTCAAACCCACTAACTCACTCTGAACTCAGGGTCTCTGTCCTTGTTGCCCCCCTCTCTGCCACATAATTCCCCTAAATATTTTCATGACTTACTCCCCTACTGACTTCAGGCTGAAATGTCACCTCCTGAGTTAAACCATTTAAAACAGCATCCCCCCATTCCTTAAGCTCTTTACCTGATGTATTTTTCTTCACAGTATTTGGCATTCCCTGAACTTACATTTCGCTATTTGTAGGAGTGCTTCTTTATTCTTTATCTCCTCCATGGAGGCAGACGTGTTCTCCTTCACTGTTAGGTCTACAGCACCAAGACTGGTGCTTGATATGTAGTGGACTCACAATCAGTAGTTGGGGTAAATAAATGAATGCTTTATTTAAATTTATCTGCACATTTCAAGTCTCTTGATTCAGTGACCTTGTCATAATTTTTTTCGCCTTCAGAACTATTTTGCTCGCAACTTTTACAACATGAGAATGTTAGCCTTATTTGTCGCATTTGCAATCAATTTCATCTTGCTCTTTTATAAGGTACGTACGTCTCAGTGTTTCAACAAGCTGTATAAAACTAGATAGACTGAAATGAATGGAAAGATTTCACGATAAACATAACTACTACTACTTGTGAACACATCTAAACCTGTTATGAAATGCATTGTAGTGAGAGAGTAAACCTGATGCCCAGGAACCTCACTGTTATGTAGGAAGGTAGGATTGATCTGTTCCTGGGAACTAAGTGAAGATTACCTCAACTGAAAAACTTTTGATTTGGCAGATGGTTTACCCACAGTGTTGTAGCCTAATTTAGCTGAATATTTTACTTGTGACTATGTTGGGGGTGGCATACCTGCATTACATTAAAGTCTTTTGATAATTGAGAGGACAGCTTGGCCATCTAATTTTTTCCTGCATGCATTGGAGTCCTCATAACTTTTGGTTGGATCAGAATGAATTTGCCTTTGCTTTTTCCTTTTTCTTTTCTTTTCTTTTCTTTTCTTTTTTTTTTTTTTTGAGTCAGAACCCCACTCTGTCTCCCAGGCTGGCATGCAGTGGCACACTCACAGCCTTGACCTGCTGGGCTCAGGCGATCCTTCTGCCTCAGACTTCCAAGTAACTGAAACTATAGGCACATGCCACTATGCCCAGCTAATTTTTTGATTTATTGTAGAGACGAGGTCTTGCCGAGTTGCCCAGGTGGGTTTCAAACCCTTGGACTCATGCAGTCCTCTCACCTCTGCCTCCCAAAGTGCTGAGATTATAGGCTTGAGCCACCGCGCCCGGCTTTTTTCAAAACCTATCTTTTTAGCCTTTACTATTAGTCTTTTTTTTTTTTTTTTGAGTTGGAGTCTCACTCTGTCGCCCAGACTGGAGTGCAGTGGCCGCTCCCGGCCACCGCAGCCTCGACCTGCTGGGCTCTGGCGATCCTTCCGCCTCAGCCTTCCGAGTAGCTGGAACTACAGGT
>CAUYQG010101156.1:0-23353 GCA_963574415.1 Tarsius wallacei | reverse complement strand
AGCTCTGAGATTCTTTCTTCTGCTTGGCTAATTCTGCTTTCCATGCTTATCTCTTTGCTATTTACTTCATTCACAGTATTCTTTATTACTGTTTTCTCAGTTATCAACTCCTTCCTGGTTTCCTCTTGTCTCTCCTCAATTTTTTTTAATCTCTCCATTAATGTCTTGATATCTGGGTTTGTAGTTTGAGACCAGTCATTCTGGGGACGCTTCATTGTTTGCATTCCCAAGTCAGTTTTCTCAGTGTCTGACCTCCCAGGGGTCTGTGAGAGGCCCATATTCTTCTTTTGGTTTTTCTTCATTTGTGTAGATTTTTCTCTCCCCCTTTTCCTCCCCTTCTTTAATTCTGTTTTTCAGGGAATGTAGGGTTGCTTTTACTTCTTTTTGTTCAATCTCCTGTTCTTCCTTATGAACGTCCTCTGGCTTTGTTCAATTTTGAGGCTGGACTGTAGGTTGGGGGTGTACTTTTTGCAGTTTTGAGGTTTAATTGAGGGGGAAGCTGTGATTCAGAATCTATCTGCAGATCCCAGTATCCACCAACAGGTGTATGGGCACACTGGAACCCACTTCCCACTGCCTTACAATCTGTCTATGCAGTGGGGTGTAAGTTTGCTCCCTGGAACAAAAGGAGGTTAGAAAAAGGAAAATAATGGAAGAAGTGGGGGTCAAGAGCAAGTTGGAGAGAGAGAAGAGTAAGAGGAAAACAGATTTACATACCAACTAATGAAAGAAAGGAGACACAAGACTAGAAAAGAGTAAAAAACAAACAAACAAAATTTCCTAAAGCATATCAGTAATCACACAAAGACACTCCAATAAAATCATGCCTTTTGATGTGTTTTTCCCTGACACAAACAGGTAGTCTAAATCAAAAAGCAAACAAAAGTGAACAAAGCAAACAGAACAATAAAATCAAAAATCAAAATAAGAAACCAGACTAGCTCTGGAGTCTTTCTTGAGTGTCTAAAATCTCTTCAGCTTTGATCTCTATCCCCTCCCCTTTGCTCTCATTACAGGCAGATAGATTTACTCAGATTTACTCAAGGCTTGCTGCTTGCTACCTAAGGACTGAGTTGTTTGTGTCTGACTCAGCATAGGGGAGGGGCTTCAGTGTCCTGTTTTGGCAGGGTTACCTTAGAAACAAGTTGGAGGCTGCTCGAAGATGGGCAGGGCAATGTGAATCTCTGCCTGGAAAATGGCTGCAGTGGGCGGCTCCTCTTCTGCTGATCCTTTCTCTCGACTCTTCCTTTCTTTCCACTCTTCTGGATCCATAGATGATCCACTATGATGGGCGATGATGTGTGTCTGGCGTCAGGCACTGGCAACCAGCAATATGGCTGGGCGCCACATTTGGTGTGCTACGGGTGGCTTGGGGTGGAGGAGGGAGCCAGGAATTCCCTGGGCCAGTCAGGAGTCGTGGCATCAGCAACTGTTCAGCACCGGTAGCAATCAACAGTAGTCCCTTGCTGAGGCCATAGTGCAATAGAGACTGTTTGCTGCATGGGACTGGCTATAGCAGCCACCATCCCCCCACCCCACCCCACCCCCATGTAGGTGGCAGCTGTGGGGGTACGTGGAACTGCCTTCAGGAGTCACCTTTTGTGGAGATCATCACAGTGATGATCGTCCCCATTACTTGCTATTCTAAACTTGTTGAGCGTCCCCATTACTTGCTATTCTAAACTTAAACCAATCTTGCATTTCTGAGGTAAATCTCACTTCTTCATTGTATATAACCCATTTCTCTATTGCTAGATTTGCTTTGATTATATTGTGTTGATGATTTTTGTGCTTATATTCATGAGGGATATTGGTCTATAGTTTTCTATTCTTATGATGTTTATGTCTGACTCTGGTATATAAGACAAATACTGGCCCTATAAGATGATTCTGGATGGGTTCCCGTCCCTTCTCTTTTATTTTAACTTCCAGTTTTATGACATGAGTTTGTAAAGGATTCATATTATTTCTTCTCTATCTGATAGACTTCTTCATGAAGACATCAAGCATGAACTTTTATTTGGGGGAAGATTGGTAAGTATCAATTCAAATACTTTCCATGATATATGTTCATTCAGATTTTGTATTTTATTTTGTCATTTTTGATCATTTCTGTCTATGAATTTATTCATTTCAACTAAATTGCCTAATTTGTTACATAAAATTAATAATATTCACTTATAGTGCTTGTAATATTTATAGATTAGTAGTGATATGTTCTATATTTATGATTTTGAAAATGTATGTCTTATTTTTTGGCCAACCTATATAAACATTTGACTTTTCTTTTTTTATACCTCTGGTCTTCGTTTGCCACCTTCTTTTACGTTAAGTAGATATTTTATAATGTACCATTTTAATTCTTTTGTTGTTTTATTTTTATTGCATAATTTCTTGTCTTTTTTACATTGCTTTAGAAAATACAGCATGCCTATTTTCTTATCACAATTAATTTCAGATTTAGTTTCATTAAAATATAGAAAATTTTCTCCAATATAACACCATTTTCTGTCTCCTCTTTGTGCTTTGTATATGCACATATATGATTTTGGTGTTATAACATATAAAATCTTTATACAACTGTATAATTATTGTTATATACAATTGTTTTTAATAAATTAAAAGAAAATAGAAAAAATATATTTACATAATCTTTTATATATCTCAATATAATTATGTTTCTAGTGGCTTTTATTTCTTCATGTAAATTGGAGATATCAACTGCTTTGAATTTTTTTTTAGCCTAAAAGACTTTCTTTGGCTGGGTGTGGTGACTCATGTTTGTAATCTCAGGGCTTTGGAAGGCCAAGGGAGGAGAATGGTTTGGAATATTCAGGAATTTGAGACCAGCCTGGGCATCACAGCAAGACCTTGTCTCTACAAAAACAAAACAAAACAAAGCAAAATAAACAAATAAGCAAAAAGCTTAGCCAGATGCAATGGCACCAACTTGTAATTCTATTTAGGAGGCTGAGGCAGGAGAATTCCTTAAGGCTAGAAGTTCAACAATGCAGTCAGCTATGGTCATGCCACTTCATTTAGTCTCTGACAGGTATCTTGTAAGGCAGGTGTACTAAAAATAAATTCTGTTCATTTTTTTTTTTTTAGGAAATGCCTTTTTTTCACCTTCACTCTTACATGATGGGGCTTTTTTGTTTGTTTGTTTGTTTTTTAGGTTAGAGTCTCACTCTGTCACCCAGACTGGAGTGCAGTGGCCACTCCCGGCCACTGCAGCCTCGACCTCCTGGGCTCCGGTGATCCTTCTGCCTCAGCCTTCCAAGTAGCTGGAACTACAAGCATGCGCTACCACACCTGGCTAATTTTTTGATTTATTGTAGAGATGAGGTCTCACCAAGTTGCCCAGGCAAGTCTCGAACCCACGGGCTCAGGCAATCCACTCACCACAGCCTCCCAAGGCGCAGGATTACAGGCTGAGCCTCTGAGCCCAGCTTAAAATGATAGTTTTAATGTGTGTGTGTGTGTGTGCGTGTGTGTGTTTAGATAGGTATCTTGGGTGAATATTTTTTTTCTTTTTGTCACTTTGAATATGTCATTTACTGTCTTCTGCCCTTTATTGCTGCTGATGAGAAGTCTGCTGTTAATAACATTGTTTATTTCAGTGTGGTGAATTTGTTTCTATTGCTTTATTTATCTATTTATTTATCTATTTGTTTATTTATTCATTAGAGATAGAGTCTCACTTTTATTGCCCAGGTTGGAGTGTCTATTGCTACATTTAATTATTTTATCCTTGTATTTTAACACTTTGGTTATATTGTCTGAACATAGGTTTCTGAGTTTAGCCAATCTGCATTTTCTTAAACTTCTCATTGACATTTTTCAACTAATTTAATATGTTTGAAGTCATTATTTTTTCAAATAATTTTTCTACCTCTTTCTCTACTCTTCTTTTTCTGGGACTTTCATCGTACAAATGCTAATATATTTGATGATGTTCCACAGGTCTCTGAGGCTCAATTCTTTATTTTTCATGCTCTTTACTTGCTTTTCTCCAGATTGTATAATTCCTATTGCTCTATTTTCAAGTCATTGTTTGTTTCTTCCCTGTATTTTTCTCATGATGGTAGATAAGCCTATATAATATATTTTTAAAATTTAAGTTACAGTATATTTTAACTCCAAATTTTCTATTGGGTTCCTTTTTAAAAATTTTGAACTTTATTGATATTCTCTCAGTCATTACTATCATACTTTTAAAAAATTTAGTCATGATTTTCTTTAGTTTTTGAAACATATTATAATACCCACTTGAATCTGCTAGGCACAATATCTACTCTCCATCAGAGACAATTTTTATTGATTGCGTTTTTCCTTTGTATGAAATACACTTGTTACACTTTCTTGCTACTTAATATAAATTATGTTGTGGGAAGCCAGGCATATTAGATCATATATTAAAGCAATTCTAGGTTCTGATTCCCCAGAGGGTTTTTATTAGCATTTGTTTCTTTTTTTGTTAATTTTTTTTTCTGTGACCTGTTTGTCTAATTGTCTTGTCTGTTACCCACACAGTATATAACTAAGATCTCTGCTTATTCACATTTATTCCTCACTTTGTTTTTAAGCATAGCTTTCTAAAGCTCACAACTGGATTAGTGTACATTAGTGGTAAGCCAGTGATTAGTCAAATGTCTTGCCCTGAAACCTTGAACCAATAAGTCTTCCACCATTTACTCTTGAATAAATGCAAGTTACATAATACATTCAAAGTTTTGAAAGTTTACAAATTTGCCTCAGTTTTTTTTTAATCCCTCCTGGGCATTCTCATGCCCCTTCTGCATGTGAGAGAATAGATCTCACATTCATCTAAGAGAGTATAGATACATAGGACTCTCTTAAGCCTCTTCTATGCACGATACAGTCTTACAAATAAATACTGCCTTCTGGATTGCCAAGACTATGTTGGAACTTAAGAAGCACACTACAGTTGTCTCAGTCATTGGATCTCCTTGTCAGATTTCCAGCTTGTCTACCAGTCTGTTGCTTGATCCAACTAGTATTGCAAATTTAGGCTGTAATGCTGGCCTTGCCCATTCTCTTGCCACTGAAACCACTACTGTTTCAAGGACATAGGGTTTTTCTGATTCTCCTCCAAATGAAGTCAACCCCCTCCAAAAACAAAGCTGTTGTTTTTCACAATTTTCCTGGTCCTGGTAGAATTACCACATTTATGAATCTAAATGAAACAGCACTATGAAGCTATTATTTCATTTATTTTACACATCCAGTGTTGTGTTTTAATGAAGTATAATGGCAGTCTGATTTTTTGTTGCTTTAAGGCTTTTTTTTCTCATCTTTTAAAAAATACTGTGAATTTTGTCTAGATAACTTCTTTAGGCTCATTCTGAAATTTTTCTAAAATTTTCCAGTGTGAAGTGTTTTGTATATGTTTTAGAGGCAAGGTCTTCCTATGTTGCCCAGGCTGGTCTCAAACTCTGGGGCTCAAGCAGTCCTCTCACCTTGGCCTCCCAAAATTGTGGGATTACAGGCATGAGCCAATACACCCAGCCTAGTTTATATATATATATTTTTTTTGCCCTTCGTATTATTCACTGTCATGTCAACTTAAATATCTTTGTATTTCTTTGGATTTATAAAACATTTTACCAATTCTTTAAGTATTTACCTCCTGCATCTCTATTCTCCCTTGAAATTTCAAATATGTGGGTGTAGAAACATCATGTTTTTCCATTTATTTAAGTTTCAGATATTTCTTTTTCTTCGCTTTTTACTCCAAAATTTTTAAACTCATACTTAGTTTTAACAATTTGCTCTTCATTGATGCCTTTGCTATGTGTTTAACTACTGATTTTATAATGTTTACAATTATAGATTTTATTTATAAGGTCACTAGTTGATTAATGATAAAATATATGTGTAACTTATAATACAATATCTGTATTATATTGTATTATAGTTTATAATACAATATTAAATTTCTGTTTTTTAAATTCTGCTCATTATTGTTTTAAATCTTCTTGTTAAGATTGTTGTCTCTTTTTGATCATGTAAATTTTTCTCAGGTATTTTCTAGTGTGGATTATCATTCTTGTTTTTAGATCTCTATAAACATGTGTGTAAATACCATAATTTAGTATTACCACTCTCCCTTACTAACCATGGAGAAACAGTAAAAAGAAGGCAGTAATCAGCAGTGCACAGAAATATTAGGGGTTTTTTTAAATTTTTTTAAACAGTATTTATTGAGAGGACAGAAAAGCTCCCACAGTGGGAGGGGATCCAAGGGGGTTGCTTAGAAATATTAGTTTACAATGGAAAATGATGATCATGCCATGTGGAATATTCAGCCAGGGAACTGCCCTATCTTTCAAGTCCCACATCTTCACTCTCTGTCATTGGCTGGTGCAGATGCTTTTGAGACTCAGGATTTTGCACAAAAGGCATTACACACACACAAAAAAAATCAAGTAGCCTAGACAATTATGTATAATTATTGCAACCACCTAGCCAATATTGCATGTGTCACAGCATTATATAGTCTTGCTTATTTTTGTCCATTGTACCAATCTAAACCGAGCATATTAGGAGTTAATTCACTTAAACATAGTAAGAATGTTTGTGCATATCTATGCTTGAAGTCTTTGAGGGAATAAGAGGAGCTGACTTTTCTGGTTCACCTTGACGACATTATGTGGACTCCCCTACCAGACTCTTATTTGAGTCTCAGAATGGTTTCCTGTTTGTTTGTTTTCTTTTAAGCCCTATGTCCTAGATCAAAAAGTCTCTTACACACACACACACACACACACACACACACACACACACACACCAAATAGAAGGTCACTAAGAGTCAGCAGATAATTTATGTGTAAAAGTTGCTTGCTAATTTGGGGTTCTAACTTTGACAGTTTTTAGCATCTGGATATTTTTAATTTTCTGGTTTACCCAACAGCAAACCCAGCATTTTAGACTGTTTTTATTAAAAAGAATTTGTCAAAGTATCTATTTTATCACAGTACTAGAAGTGGATTTTTTTCTTTTTTTAATTTTTAATTTTAAGTATGTGGAGTACAATTCAGGGCTAGGTATACAGGTGTTCATTATGCAGGTACCCTTGTTGATGAGGTGTGCGCCTCCCTTCCCTGGCAGTTTCCCACTAGATTTTTTTAATATAAAAAAGAAATATTATTTAAAAAATCAACCACATTGTATGCTCTGAATATGGAGTGCATTTGTCTAAGTATAACATTATTGCACCAATGTTTATACTGTTGCTTGTGTTTTTCTATTTAATTATCCACCCAATAACTTCTTCTTAGCCAAATTCTAAACAGTTTTCAATGCCCAAGTTCTGCTTCCAACTTAAAGTCTCTCTGAATATTTTAGTCAATATCAATATTAATTTAAAATCTTTCTTGTTCATCCATCATACACATAAATGTTATGAGGTTTCAAATAAGATATAAATAATCATATTGGGAAGTTTAGCTTAAGACCACATAATCTAGGAAACGCTGAATTTGGTGTTTAAAACTTTCTGCTAATTCCTCACCTTGAGACTGTAAATAACACAAAATGCCAAATCTTACTTATTTGTTTGCTGCTCAAAATTGTATCTGCAGGATGTAAACAGGTACAATTCTTAAGACTACCCTGCGATGGAGGCAGACTTAGCCACTGGATTGTACTTATTAACAGCCCCATCAAAAGCTCCTAACACAGACAATCTAAGTAAAACATAGTCCTGATTCACATCCAACTTCAGCTGTGGAATGGCAATGTTACCCAATGGTGTCATAATTAGCCCTTGGTATTTTATGGTTCCGAGAAACCTGTTCTCTACTGACTGAGGCTGATTTTTCCCCCATGCCTCACCTTCAGAAGCAGTGGCTACAGGTGTGATGATTATTTTTATGTGTCTACCTGGGTGATGCAGGGTACCCAGATTAAACATTGTTTCTGGGTATTTCTGTGAGTGTTTCCCAATAAGATCAGTATTTGAATTGGAAGATTGAGTAAAGCAGATTATCTCCCCAGTCTTGCATCTCCATTCTCATTGTGAGTGGGCATCATCCAATTCCTCCATGGCCTGAAAAGAATAAAACGTGGAGGAAGGAAGAATCTGCTACTTTTTTCTTTTATTTGAGCTGAGACGTCTCATATAATTTTCTCTTGCCTTCAGACTAGAACTTACACCATTAGTTCCCCTAGTTCTCAGGACTTAGGACTCAGCATGAATCATATCCCCAACTCTCCTGGGTCTACAGCATGCATATGGCAAATTGTGGGACTTAGTCTATAATCATGTGAAACAATTCCTGAAATAAATCTCCTCTTATGTATGCATATAGTATATATAAAACATATAACATATAGTATTATAATAACTTTATAAAAGACTTCATATATAATATACATAACAATAATTATATATATTTGTATTGGTTCTGTTTCTCTGGAGAACTCTAATACACTCATCATATATGTTAATTTGACATACACTTCCTGTGGGCCTGCCTTATGCCCTATATGGTCACAGCTGCCATAAAAATGGAGGGCAGGGGATAGCATGGTCTCTGTTCTCATATTGCAGGTATACTTCAGGGTCATAGAAAGAACAGGCCTAAAAGAGGCAAAAATCAAGGCTGATTTCAAACACAATTATAGATATTTTTAAAAAGGGAATAACATGATGATAAGGTGATAAGTTGGAGAACATTTCTGACATCATTAGTCCTAGCCTTTTCAGAACACAGGGCAGATATGAACCCAAAGAGAGGAAGGATATGTTCATGAGGAATCCTCAGTCTGTATGGAGTAATTCCATAAAATAGCAGAAACATCTTGCTTATCACAGGAAGATATTTGAAGCTATATCAAAATATTATGCTCCAGTCCCCAAAAGTGAACACTAAGATAGACAAGTAGGACCTTATCACACTGAAAAGATTTTGCACACCAAAATAAACCATCAAGAGAGTGGGAAGACAACTCACAGAATGGAAAAAAATATTTGCCAACTATGCAAATGACAAAGGCCTAACATCCAGGATCTACTAGGAACTCAAACGAAGTAAAAGGGAAAAAAACAAACAACTCCACTGAAAAATGGGCAAAGGACATGAACAGATACTTCTCAAAAGATGACATACAAGCAGCCAACAGACATATGACAAAATGCTCAGCCTCACTAATCATCAGCGAAATCAAAATCAAAACTATGAGGAGATATCACCTATCTCCAGTAAGGATTGCTTTCATTAAGTCAAAAAACAACAGATGCTGGCATGGGTGCCAAGAAGAGGGAATGATTCTACACTGTTGGTAAGAGTGCAAGCTAGTTTAACCTCTATGGAAAATAGTGTGGCAATTCCAAAAAGAACTAAAAATTGGCCTTCCATTTATGTCCCTGAAGAACATAAATCCCTCTACAAACAACAACAACAAAAAAACCCCGCAAGCACATGCTTATTGCCATACTATTCACAATAACAAAAACATGGAACCAACCCTGATGCTCATTGAAAGTGAACTGGATAAATAAAACGTAGTATACATACTTGATGGAGTATTACACAGCTATGAAGAAGAATAAAATCATGAACTTCATAGCAAATTGGATGAAGTTAAAAATCATCATACTAAGTTAACTATCACAGAGACAAATAACTGAATACCACATGTTCCCACTCATAAGTGAGCCCTGAACATTAGTCACATTAGCACAAGGGAAGGATCAGCAGTCACTGGGCACTGCTAAGGAGGGAAGGAAGGAGGTGGGTGGAGGCAATACAAAGGGTACCTGGTCCAGTACCAGGGAGAGTAAGGGCCAGTTAGAAGCCCAAACTTCCCCTGCATGCAGCCTACTTATGCAATCAACCCTAACTTGTATCCCATATCTCTATCCAAAAAAGTATTATGCCTTACACTACAGTGGAAAAGCAATAGTATATAATTTACAGTGTAAAGACTACATCATATAGTCTTCAAAAGTTGCTTGATTTTTAAAAGTAGTGTCAGGGGTACTACTATTACTAGTATTACTAAGAGTAGAAAGATTAGATGATAGATAGATAGATAGATAGATAGATAGATAGATAGATAGATAGAGAGATAGATAGATAGATAGAAATTTAAAATGACTTACACAATTATGGAAACCAACAAGTCCCATGATCTGCTAGTGGCAAACTGGAGATCCAGAAGAGTAAAGTGATATAGTTCTAGTGTGAGTCTGAAGGTCTGAGAGCTGAAGAGCTTATGGTGTAAGTCCTAATTCTAGGGCAGGAGAAGACTCATGTCTCACTTCAGTTAGGCAGAAAGAGTGAATTACTCCCTCCTCTGCCTTTTTGTTCTATTCAGGATCTCAGTGAATGGATGATGACCACCCACATTGGGAAGGGCAATCTGCTTTACTCAATCTACAAATCCAAATGTTAATCTCATTGGAAAACACCCTTCCAGACACACTAAACACTCTCACAGACACACCCAGAAATAATATTTAGTCAATTATCTGAGCACCCTGTGTCCAATCAAATTGACACATAATATTAATCATCACAAGATGCCTACATCATGAGCTATTCCTTTGAGTCCCTTCTCAATCCCATGTCCCACATATGAACCAGACCAGATTACTTTTCTCCAACATATGTTCCCACACTGCCAGAATGCTGATCTCACTCATACAACCACACTCACACAATCCTTGGCAACCAACAAAACAACACTGAACCAACAAACACCCACCATCATTTTCTCTTTTACATACTCCCACTTTACTAATAGGGCTGTTTTAAAATAACAGGCATCTATATACCCTATTATAACTTATAATTACCTTTAAATTCACTTAACAATTCCGTGTGCAAATAATATTTAACTCCATTTTTCAGATGAGGGAAGCAGGATTCAGAGAAAATAGATTTCCTGTAGGTTCACATAGCTATTTAATGACTGAATGAGGTCTGGTTTCCCATGGTTTCCTCTATCAAAACAGCCCTCTAGACCAGGTGCGGGGGCTCATGACTGTAATCCCAGTACTTTGGGAGGTGGAGGCGAGAGGCTTGCCTGAACTCAGGAGTTTGAGAACAGCCTGAGTAACATGGTGAGACCTCATCTCTACAATAAATCAAAAAATTAGCTAGGCTTGGTTGTGAGTACCTATATTTCCAGCTACTTGGGAGGTTAAGGTGGAAGGATCACCTGAGCCCAGCAGGTCGAGGCTGTGGTAGCTGTGAGCATGTCACTGCACTTCAGCCTGGGTGACAGGGTAAGACTCTGACTCAATCATTCCCCCGCCAAAAAAAAACAGCCCTCTAGTAATGTGTCAATGTAGGCTCACCAATTGTCACAAATGTACCACTTTGGTGATATATGTCAATAATGGGGGAAGCTGTATGTGTGTAGAGCAGGGAGTATACAGAAAATAGCTGTAATTTCAACTCGATTTTGATTTGGACCTATAACTACTCAAAAAATCAAGTCTATTTTTTAAAATTCACCTTCTAGACTATTAGGTAACTTCTAGGGTCTTGTTCAAGGGAATGATAAAGGTCTGATTTCCCACATCTTTCCTGTGAGCAACTCGAGCACCAGGTCTAAAATTCAGTGGGTGATCTGAATTGGCCATTTTAACTTGCTGGCTTCTGGGGGAAACATAGAAATGCATGGGTTGATGCTGAACTTCTCTCATGGTTTTGGGTATATTCGTGATTTTATAGACATATTATAAATGACGTCTGAAATCGACAATTCCCAATTCTGAACTCTAGGATTTTATGGTAAACAAGAGCTTATGTTTCAGTTGGGCACTAGATATTTTTGCTCAGGATTCAATTTAGATACAGCCAGATCTCTGAACTCCAGAATTCTTCTCTTGATGATATTCCACACATGTTCTCGTTTTTCTGTCTTACTACGTTGAGCTGTTGTTTCTCTGTAACCATTCCACATTCTGATCCCAACAAATTAATATCTGAAGAAGTGTCTCAAACATGCGTATTTGGAAGTTTTTTAAGGGGCCAGAAAGATGAAAATACAATTTTTTAGATTAAAAAAGTTTAATGACTTGCCTTACTTAAACAAACAGAAAAGAAACATCAAAAATATATATGATGAAAATGAAAGAGGCATTTTGTTTTTGTTGCTGCTATTGTTGAGAAAGGCAATTTAGTGGGATTAAGAACTGACTAGAAAATCATGAATGACAACACAACTTTGTTTTCTGCATCTGTGTTATCACTTCCCACTCTTTAATTCTAAAACCCATTTGTTTTAAGGATGTTTCTTAAAGGTTATTTTCCATACCCCACTTCCCAATAGCTATGACTCAGTCCATGAATATTTTTGTACATCTACAAGACGTCTAGAATTGCATCAGGAACCCAGGATTTAATTGCCTAATTTTTTTGTCATCACATTTCTATGAAGCAGGGTTTTTTTCCAGTGAGAAAGCAGGAGCTCAAAACATCTAAATGATTTGTTCAGAGTCATGGAACTAGTAACAGAACAGGATATGAAGCAAACTCAAAGCACTGAACCTGACACTCCGATACATCAACTGCCACAGTTCTCAAAATCCACCCACTTCAGTTTTCTCATACTAGAAATATTTTTTACAAAATTAATAGGCAAGAATCTGGTATGTTTCCTATTTACTTTCATGATATTTTCTGGTACATTAGCTTTAAATGTTAAAAGAATATTATGTCCTAAGTTACCTATTTACAAGTTAAATCTTACCTATAAGATACACACACAGTATTTTTAATAAGAATGTTGCATTAGTCAGTATTCTCTAGAAGGACAAAACCACTAGGATATATGTGTGTATAAAAGAGAATTTATGAGAAGGATTGGAACATGAATACAAGACAAAGCTCCACAATAGATTGTCTGCAAGCTGGACAATGAGAAAAGCCAGCAGTGTGGCTCAGTCCAAGTCCAAAACCTTAAAACCTGGAAGGCCAACAGTTGTAGCCTCTTGTCTAAAGCCAAAGACCCAAGAGCCCCTCGGAGGCTGCTGGTGTAAGTCTTACAGTCCAAAGGCTGAAGAATTTGGAGTTTTATGTCCAAGGGAAGGAAGCAAAGTGTTCCTACAAGGAAGAGAGAGAGAGAGAGAGAAGGAGGGAACAGCAAGTTACTTATCTCCCCTTCTTCCACTTGCTTTTTGTAGGTTCATAGGCAGCCGATTGGATAGTACTCTCCGACATTAAGGGCAGGTCTTCCTCTCCCAGTCCACTGACTCACATGTCAATCTCCTCTGGAAATACCTTCACAAACACACCCGGGAACAATGCTTCACCAGCCATGTAGGCATTCCTCAATCTAATCAAGTTGACATCTAATATTAACCATCATAAATGTAAATCCAATCACCACAGAATGTTCAGTATTACTTACCCATACTTTATCAGTTTACTACAGCCAATAATGAGCGTTTGTTAAACATTTACTCTGAAATGTATAAATCAAGGTGACATACATTTCTGCAGGTTTTGCCTCCTTCAAGCCTCTCAACAATGTTATTATTATTTAAATTTGACAGGTAAGAAAAGTGAGCATCAGAGAGTTTAAGTCAATGGAAGTCAATGGTAGAGTAAGACACGAACTAACTTAAGTCCAACTCCAGGACCTGTGTTCTTAACCACATTTGTCTGCCCATAAAAGGAGGAAATCAGGGTTTGTAACACATGCATACATTTTATTACTGAGCTGGAATAAAAGCACAAGCCTTTATATGCTCACTGTAAGTGTGCTCTGCCTTCAGATAACTTAAGGTCTTAGATGTAGCCTTCAGATTAATCTTCAGGTTAGGTTTTAGATTGCTAAAACCCAGCCTATAATAAAGGTGCTTCAAACTGTGCATTTCAGATTCCTGACATTTCCAACTAAAGTTTGGACTGGTAACCATTTTAGAATGATCCCTTTGCAGTGTTAATTTCTAAGCTAAATAACAATGATGATGATGATATTACCACTATAGGTTCCATTTCAAGTGGCCTTGTTTGTCAGTAAGAATTGCTCAGAGAGCAAATGGAAAATCTGTAATGAAAAGGCTTAGCGGGTAAATTGCCATATGTGAATCTGCTTTGATTTTTGCATTTCTGTAAGACAATTTGAATTCTAAATGGCACTTCAACCCAAGGAGTGTGAAATATGAAATCTACACTATAAACATCATACAACTGAGCTGTGATAAGTAGCCTCAAATAATTAGAGACTTTGTGCACCAGTAAGGCCATTTCTGTTCCCATCTACCTGTGTGGCCAATTTGAATAGACAGATTTCCTGTTATAAAGGCTAGAACCCTCCTCCAGCCATGAATAACGTGCCTAGACTATGAGATGTCAATGAATATACTACCTAGTCATAGTGGAACAGTGAACATTCTTAAAACAGTTTTAGTTGAACTCCTC
The DNA here is from genome assembly GCA_963574415.1 of Tarsius wallacei. Taxonomy (NCBI): domain Eukaryota; kingdom Metazoa; phylum Chordata; class Mammalia; order Primates; family Tarsiidae; genus Tarsius; species Tarsius wallacei. The sequence goes on along the minus strand of CAUYQG010101156.1, from coordinate 8,948 downwards.
ATTTGATCTTATTAACTTTCTTGTAAGGTGGCTAGATGGAGATTTCAAGCTTTGCTGGCACATGTTTGGGGGGAGGGGTATGTTCATACCTCCTCTTGCTCTCTATAATCTTTCTTAGCTCTATTTCCATAGCAGATGAATATTTACTCTCTGGAACGTTTTATAAGCAAAGCAGTCCTGCCTCAGGAAAAAAATTAATCCCATAAGAAAAATATAGTCTCTAAGAAAGAATATTGAGGCTGAGAATCCTAAACTTAAAAAATCTCAGGAGTGTGATCCTAGGCAGTGAGACATCAAAATATGGACTATTGTCATAGATGAAAACAAAATAAAAAGACAAAATTTCTTTTGTAAAGAGATAATTATTATCTCTAACTTCATATCACTGCTCTAAAAAAATAACATTATTTGTGTAATATGAAATGGCTTTTAAACTTGCAAATGCTCAAAGAAGAAAACTTTTACTTTGAATTATGACCCAAAGCTATGCCTTATAACAGTTTCATTAATAAAATGAATATAAAATAATTAGTGCAGACTCTGATACCTAGAATTCTTAATATGTATGTCTTTACTTTTTCTGTCCCAGACAAGTCATTACTGATTTCTGAGAAAACACACACGGATCCTATACCATGTATGCATGAGAGTACTGCATGTGGCTGCCAGGGGCAGAGCACATACTAACAGAAACCCAGAGGTGGAAGTGGTTATCAGGGCCTAAACCTTAGATGGGCTTTAAGTGGACAGTTTCACATGCTTCTGCTCATGTTCCTCTGGAATTCACAACTGCAACAAACATCTCAGACCCAGCATTGCCTCTTAAAACAAGAGCAAGCCCAATTCTTCCTCTATATTTATGGATGACCCTATAAATTTATTTGGACATTTGTCACTTGAGATAAACTCCACTATTGTAAGTTATCATGATCTGAAAACTCGCAGGTGGAAAGTCCTTTGCTGGATGTTTTTTCCCATTTCATTAATTCTTTGGGCAGCTGATAAACAAGTTGATTATTTGACCTTATCCTTGTGCTACTCCTACTGAGTTTTTAAATGAGACTCTTTTATAAATGAGCCTCTTTTAGACATAACTAGTATAGTAGGACATTTAAAATTTTGACATCACTTATCACAGTTTTATATGATTTAATCTTCATAGCAACCCTGTTAATTATTACACTTCTCATTCTACATGTGAAGAAATAATGGGTCCTAATTTAATAACTTTCTGTCTATTTAATTATTAAGTGGAAAGAACAGATTCAAACACATTTTTGTCTAACTCCAAAATTCAGCTTCTTAGCACTGTATTGTACTATCTCAACTTCTCCTCATAAGAGAGAAGTGTACCAAGACTAAAGAAAACAAAAATTAAATTTAAAAACTACCAACTTCTGTCTCTCTCTGTCACATGCACACACACAAACATACACACACATTGCTAGTCACTACAAACACACACACACACACACACACACACACACACACACACACTTCTAGTCAACTTTGGGCAGTCCAGAAAGAGTTACCAATATGATATAATAAGGGAGATCAGGAGCCTTTCTCTATCCCCCAAATACATCTTCAACAGTGCTATTTTATTGGTCCTTGAGAATCCCACTACTTTGGAATCAGTAATAGGCTCCAGAAGGATTTTGTTCTTTTGCACATTTACCCAAAAGTCCATTAATGTGAGGTCCATTGGAAATAGGTCACCATTTGTTCTTCATCCTTGCCAGTGGAAAAAAAAGGGAAGGAGTGTGGGAAGAAAAGAAAAAGAAATGGGTCACCAAAGCAAGGATCAGTACAACAAAGCCCAAGAAAAGGGATGAGAAATAATAATAATAATAATAGTAATAATAATGGCAGCAGTGGTCCTAAAGCATCTATGGGTGCCAGAATGCCTAGAGATCAAGGTGCTCTTTTAGGACACCATGAATGAAATTTACAAATTTCAATCCACTACACAAAGAATGAGTTTAGGAGCTTAAAATTGACTTTTATGTTTGCAACACAAAATCACAGCTACCAATGTGGATTGGTTTCTGCATTAGTTCATTCCAGGTTTTCTGGCAAAATACCATAAACTGGGTAGCTTATAAACAACAGAAATTTATTTCTCACCACTCTGGAAGATAGGAAGTCCAAGATCAAGGAGCCAACAAATTTCATGTCTGATGAGGGCTCCCTTTCTGGTTCTAGGTAGTGCCTTTTAGCTGTGTCCTCAAATGATAGAAAGGGCAAGGCAGCTCTCTAGGTCTCTTTCATAGGTCACAAATTTCACTGATGAGAACTCCAGCCTCATTACCTCATCATCTTTCAAAGGCCCATCTTTTACTGCATCACACTGGTTATTAAGTTTCAACATATGAATTTGGGGGAAGATAAGCATCCAGGCCGTAACATTTTCCTTGACTTTTACTTGATATTTGCCATTTATTTATTCACTCAAAACTATTTTTTATGGTTTTCAGGGAAAATGGCAGCAGAGTCAGTAGGACTGTGCCAGTCCCAGTGTGAGTGAGTGAGTGTATGAAAAATTTTGTGTAGGTGCTGATGAATAAATGGGCATGTGAGTGACTGACTGAGTGAGGGGTAGGGAGCTAGCCTCAAGGGTTCTCCTGGTGCTGCAGCTGGTGCTGTAGCTGCTCATCTTGGACCCTAGAGATTCCTGGGATGCAGAAGCTGAGTGCCATTTTTAAAAAAATCAACAAAACCCTTCCTGGGAAGAAAATGCTGGAAGAGACCGACTAAGTGGGGACTAATAAGGAAGTGGCCCTGGCCCTCTTGGTGCAGCAGCTGGTGCTGCAGCTTCTTTGCTTGGTTCCTAGCACTTCCCAGGTTGCAGAAACTGAGTGCCATTTTTTTAAACAGGCAAAAGTGTTCCTGAGACGAAGCAGTGGCGAGAGACTATTGGCTCCAGGCTCTGAACCTCACCACTGCAGCAGGAGAGACTGCTGGCTCCACGCTTTGCCTCACCACTTGAGCATCTTGCTGGACACTGGTAGCAGGGACTGAAGAGGGAGCCCAGAGGCGAAGTCCCACCAGAGAGGACAAGAGAAACATCCCACCACCAGATTGAAGGCAGGGCAGGAAAGTGCTTCAACTTGCTCACCATGGAGCAACAGACCTGATTTCAGAGACTGGCAGATCAACTACTCAGGGACTGATTATGACCCAGAGGGAATATCCTGAAAACACAAACTTCAGCAGGACCTGATGAGTGCTGAGTCCCAGACATCCCATCCCCTACCCTGATCCAGCCAAGGGACAAAGGATGTGGCCAGAGAAGGATGAGGAAGACCTCCAAAGAGATCAGTGGTGAGTCCAGAGCTGACCCAAACCCCCTCCTCCCCAGCAATTCTCTGAATGTCAGACCCACACAGCTGGGCCACGACTGAGAGGGTCAAACCCAGGCAGAGCCTGGACATCAGTCCCAATAGGAGAGCTCCATTCCAGGATAGGCCTGGCTGGCGAACCCCCCACACGTATACACATGGGGAAGAGAAAATCCCACACCTCCCCAGTGAAGGAGATCTCCCTGACCATACAAGAGCGAGAGGGGAAGACTGCAGCCCCACCCACTACCATTGCCCCTCCTCCTTCCTTGCTCCAGACACTGGGGAGAGAGTGAAAGAAGTGGAAGCTCTGTAGGAGACAGCAGAGAAGAGGAACAATTACAGAGCCTGCCACAAGACAGCAGGAGTATTTATTTCCATTTTTTAATTTTTAATTTTTTAAATAAATTTTTTAAAAATTTTTGCCTGTTTGTTAGTTCATCTGTTTTTAAAATATTTTTCCTTTATGCATGAATGTGTATGTGAGGGTTTGATCTATATCCACTCCCTTTTTTCTTTTCCTTTTTTTCTCCTTTTGTTTTTTGTTGTCAGATTATGTGTGTATGTGAATGATTGAATGTTTGTCTTTCAGTTTTTTTGTTGTTGTTGGTTTGTTTTTGCTTTTTTGTTCTTCTCTTTATTTATTTTTATTGTTTTTAGATTAAGGTGTGTGTCAATACATGTGTGAGGGTTCAATCTGAATTCTTTTGTGTTTTTGTTTTTTTAATTTTTTTCCTGACCTTTCTGTTTTTCTTATCCATTCATTTTGTGCTAGATGTATTTGTGTGTGTTTAGTTTTCATGTTTATTTGTTGTTGGTGGTGGTGGTTTTGTTTTACTTTGTTGTTCTTTGTTGTTAGTTTTAGGATGTCTGTGTATGTCTGTGTTTGTGTGTACAATTGCTTTTTGCTTTGGTTTCTTCTTTCATTTTTCTGTGTCTTTTTTTTTTCTTTTTAAAAAAATTCTTCTCCATCTTATTTTATTCTATTTTTCTCTGTGCTCCTCATTGCTGTGTCTGTATCTTGGACTCAGGGGGTAAACAGATGTACCATTGATCATCATATAGAGTGGTGGTGGGGAGTGGACCTCAGGGAACACGTTCCACAACCAGGGAACATTGTAATTTGCAAGTAGTTTTTAAATCCTAGCTCCCCATCCCCTACCTTATTCAACTTTCAAAACTTTGAGAGACAGCAAAGCTTCCCATGCACAGTCCTGTTTCAAAATAGAACAAAAACAGAGCACAGATCAGGAAAGAATAGAGGGCTGAGCAAACATCAGAAGGGAAATACCTCTTCCAGACACTGAAAAACAGAATTAAAGAGAAAAGCAAGAGATCTGTCACAAATAAGGAAAAACCAAACCAAGATCACAGGTAATTTCAAGTGTAACAAAGAGAAAACTACTAAAAAATCAGAGCCCAAACATTGGAAATCACCAAGGACTAGCCTCAGAAAACAACAGCGATCAGGGAATGGATGGAAAGAGTGAATTAGGCTGAAGAAAGACAAGATGCAACACACAAAGACTTGTAACAGAGATTTTGGCAATAAAAAATTTCATACAGGACATAAATAGCAAGATGACAAGCATGGAAAGCAGGATTAATCTAGCCAAAGAAAGACTCTCAGAACTTGAAGATCAGAACAAGGAATTAACCTGATCTGTAAAAACATAGAAATAAAACTCAGAAAGAAAGAACAGAGTCTAAAAGAGATGTGCTATTATATGAAGAGACCAAACCTATGCCTGATTGGTATCCCAGAAGAAGAAATGGAATTGGAGAACACCTTTGAGCAAGTATTCCAGGAAGTAATCAAAGAAAACTTTCCCCATGTCACCAGAGATGGGACCAACCAAACACAAGAGATACAGAGAACCCCAAAAAGACATCATATGAGAATACCAACTCCTAGACACATAGAAATTTGTCTAAACAAAGTAGTCACAAAGGCAGCAAAGAGAAAGGTCATACTACCTACCAGGGAAAACCAATCAGAATAGCAGCAGACCTAGCGACAGAAACACTACAAGCAGGAAGGGACTGGAACCCAATATTCAAAGTCCTCAAGGATAAACAATCCCAACCAAGAATTTCCTACCCAGCCAAGCTCAGCTTCATCAGTGATGGAGAATTAAAATCCTTCCAAGACATTCAATCCCTCAGAAATTATGCAGTTTCCAGATCAGCTTTATAAGAGACACTTAAAAAGGTATTAAGCACAGAAGAAGAAGAAAAAAAAAAGAATGACCACACACTTCCCAAGAGAACAGCAGAGTACAGAGTCAATAGAGAATACAGTGCAAAACAAATTTGAAAACACAAACATACATCAACCCCAAAGCCAAAACAAAGCAAGTATAAAAGCAAAAAAAAAAACCTTTATAAGAACCTCATGACATGGATAAATGTTCACATTTCAATAATCAGCTTGAATGTGAATGGATTAAATGCACCACTGAAAAGACATAGAGTGGCAAGCTGGATAAGAAACCATGACCTGATTATTTGCTGCACCCAGGAAACACATCTCTCCACAAGAGATGCACACAGATTCAAAGTTAAAGGATAGAAAACGAGTTTCCAGGCAAATGAATCTCAAAAGAAGGCAGAAGTCACGATCTTAATATCAGACAAAACAACCTTTAAACTATCAAAAATTAAAAAAGAAACACAAGGACATTACATAAAGATAAAGGGTTCAATCCATCAACAAGAAATATCCATTCTAGACAAATACGCACTCAAAAAAGGAACACCTGCATTTATAAAACAACTACTAAGTAAACTAAAAAAAAATATTAACTCTAACACTATTATAGCAGGGGACTTGAATGCCCCACTGACAGCCGTAAGTAGATCGTGGAAGCAAAAAATCATAAAGGAGACCCAGAACCTAAACTTGACACTCAACCAAATGCACTTAATAGATGCCCACAGATTATTCCACCCAACAGCCACAGAATATATATTCTACTCATCACCACATGGAACATACTCCAAGATCGATCACATCCTTGACCATAAATCAAGCATAAACAAATTGCATAAGGTTGAAATATTGCCATGCACATTCTCAGACCAGAGTGGAATAAAAATAAATATCAACACCAACAAAATTTCCCCAAAGCTCACAAAGATATGGACACTAAACAGCATGATGCTGAACAACTACTGGGTCAACACTGAAATCAAAGCAGAAATTAAAAGATTCCTGTAAACAAATGAAAATGAAGAAACACCTTACCAAACTTCTGGGATACCATGAAATCAGTTCTAAGAGGGGAATTTATATCTCCATGATCATACATCAAGAAAATAGAAAGATCACAAGTTGAGAGCCTAATAAATCACCTAAGGGAGATAGAAAGAGAAGACCATCAAAACCTTAACTGTAGCTGAAGAATCCAAATCCCCAAAATAAGAGCCCAAATACGGGACACAGAAGACAAAAATATCATAGAAAACATCAACAAAACAAAAAGCTGGTTCTTTGAAAGAATTAACAAAATTGATGGACACCTAGCCAGAATGTCCTAGAAAAAGAGAGAAAAAACCCAAATAAACGTAATCAGAAATACAGAAGATCAAATCACAACTGAACCCGAAGACATATGAAAAATTATCAGTGATTACTATGTATACCTATATGAAAACAAACTTGAAAACCTAAATGAAATGGAGGAATTTCTGATATCACACAACCTCCCCAGGTTGAAACAAGAAGACATTGAGACACTAAATAGATCAATAACAACCCAGGAAATAGACTCTGTCATACAAAAACTATCTACCAAAAAAAACCTCTGTTCTGGATAGCTTTCCAGAAGAATGTACAAGGAGGAGCTGGTATATACCTATTGAAAGTATTCCAGGCAATTGAGAAAGATGGAATTCTCCCCGAATCATTTTATGGAGCTAACATCACACTGATACCCAAACCAGGAAAAGATCCAACAAAAAAAGAGGACTACAGGCCAATATTCCTTATGAACATAGATGCAAAAATCCTCAACAAGATTCTAGCAAATTGGATCCAAAAACACATCTCAAAAATTATCCACCATGATCAAGTAGGCTTCATCCCCAGGATGCAGGGCTGGTTCAACAATCACAAGACCATAAATGTCATTATATACATCAACAGATGTAAAAACAAGAACCACATGATTATATCATTAGATGCAGAAAAAGCTTTTGATAAAATCCAGCATTCCTTCTTGATAAAAACCCTCAAACACCTAGGTATAGAAGGAACATACCTCAAAATAGTAATTGCCATCTATGACAAACCCACAGCTAACATATTTCTAAAGGACAGAAACTGAAAACATTTCCTCTGAAAACTGGTACAATACAAGACTGCCCACTCTTATCCTTCTTGTTCAACATTGTGTTGGAAGTCCTAGCTAGTGCAATTAGACGAGAGAAGAAAATCAGGGGTATCCAAACAGGAAAAGAGGAAATCAAGTAATCCCTCTTTGCTAACGATATAATCATATACCTTGAAAATTCAAAAGAATCTATCAAAAGCCTACCTGCACTGATAATGAACTTTGACAGTCTTGGGATACAAAATAAATGTGCAAAAGACAGTTGCCTTCTTATATGCCAACAACAAGCAGGCAGAGACCCAAATAAAAAGCACAACCCATTCACAATAGCCCCAAAATAAAATGAAACACTTTGGCATCTTCCTAACCAGAGAAGTGAAACACATTTACAATGAGAACTACAAAACACTGCTCAAAGAAATCCAAGAAGACATAAACAAATGGAAAAATATTCCATGCTCATATTTGTCAACATTATTCTTCTCAGACCTGGAAATGACAATACAGATATTCATATGGAAACATAAACAACCACAAATAACCAAAACAACCCTTAGCAAAAGAAACAAAGCAGGAGGTATCACACTTCTAGACTTCAAACTGTATTACAAGGCTACAGTAATCAAAACAGTCTGATATTGGTATAAGAACAGGCATGTAGACCAATGAAACAGGATAGAGATTCCAGAAGCAAAGCCTCAATTTCTCATGGAACTCATTTTGACAAAGGATCCAACAGCAACCACTGTGGAGAGGAGAACCTATTCAGTAAATGGTGCCGGGAAAACTGGCTGATCACATGCAGAAGTTAGAAACAGGACCCCTACCTATCATCATATACAAAAATTAACTCTAAATAGATCAAAGACCTAAATGTAAAACCTCAAACTATAAGAATCTTAGAAAATGCAGGAGACACCTTTATGGAAATTTGAACTGGCAACCAATTCCTTATCAAAACCCTAAGTGCCCATACCATAAGAAATAAAATAGACAAGTGGAACCTCATCAGGCTAACAAGCTTCTGCAAAGCAAAAGAAACCATCAAGAGAGCAAGAAGACAGCAGACAGAATGGGAAAAAATATTTGCCAACTCTATATCTAACGAAGGCCTGACATCTAGGATCTACAAGGAGCTCAGATGTGCTGAAAAGAAAAAAACAACCTCATTAAAAAGTGGGCAAAAGACTTGAATAAACACTTCTCAAAAGAAGATATATAGGCAGCCAACAGACACATGAAAAAGTGCTCAGCCTCACTCATCATCCAAGAA